>VUQG01044237.1:224982-238261 GCA_015106755.1 Etia nguti
GGGGGGGGGTACAGACGATCAGTATCACGGCACGGTACCTGATCATAAAACCCCTCGTCTATTCAGCCCTTTCCAACTTTTACCTCACTGTTTGACACCTTTTTTAAGCAGAACACACTGGCTCTCTCCTAAAGGACAGTGGAGATTTTGATGGGTGCTAAGAGCCCAGAATCATCTCCCACACACACACACACACACTCCCTTTTCATAATGGCTGCACTGCAGATTCTCCACATCTGCCTTGCCTTACACCGCTTAACCCTGCTCTTACCAAGCCCCCCCATCATCTCTGCCTCCCTCCCGTGTCTCCACTCCCCCATCAGGATCATCCAAATATTTCCCCTCGCTGCTTTTTGAAGCTTCTATAGGTCACGGGACCTCATGCACAAATCATGCTGGCTTGCCGTGGGGGGGCCAGTCAGAGAGGACGGGAGTGAGTCAGACGCATAGAAATCCAATCTGCACTGTTTTCATACGGAGTTATTTTTCTTGCCAAGACAGCCATCACCAATCAGCGGCCGGTTCTAAACAGCTAGTTTAGGGAGCGCTCGCTCTAGATGCCGGTGCTGGCAGCTGATCGCAACCATATTCCCCAGCCACGCCAAAGGGAAGACACGAGGAGTAAATTCAGAGAGCCCTGACAGCCTGCAGTGGTTTAACATGGGGGTTAGCCCCAAATACATAGCTCTGGGTTTATGTTGATGGATGGATAACCAAATCCATTTCACTGTTTGCAATAAAACATAGATGTTAGTTTTTACACTGTGACACCACACTTGCTATGGGTGCTGAATTACGACGTACTGAGAGAGCAAAAAAATTCAGGAAGCCATCGGTTTTTAAAGGTTGTATTTTTGAGATGCAAGGGAGAGAAAAAAAAAGCAAACTCAGATACACAAAGATAATAAAGGATTTATCAGCCGTACGGTGTGTGGGCACAGGAGGTTCACAATATCTAATGCAGGATTTTCATAACAGAGGATATTGGACAGGCCCTAAAACCATGCCGGTAAACAGGACAGACAGGGGAGGATGAGCCAGTGTGGACCTTCCCTCCCACCTGCAGAGCAAAACCAGTTCAGGGTGAGAGGAGATGCTGGGCAGGAATCTGCAAGTGCTGGTTAAAGTAATCACATTGGTCTCACTGCATCTGATCTGCAGTCTAACAGACTTCCAAACAGTTGAATGAGTAAATAAAGTGCCCCAGGGGACTCCCGCTGGAGATGGATTACCACAAGGGTGCACACACAAAAGGAGCCGAAGCCCCACAACCCGATGTGAGCTGCAGACAAAAGCCTTGCACTGGACCTCGACCAGGGAACTGGCAAACTTTATTAATCTCATCCTAGACTGAACCTCCTGCTACTGGAATTTATGCACTTATAGGCAGGACTCATGCTTGCTGTGAATCTGAGCAGGTACACGCTCCGTGTGTGTATCTGCTCAGATTCACAGAGATAGGTACACACGCAGATACGTGTCTGTGTGTATCTATCTCTGATTGTGTGCATAGGTAGGAGAAAATCCCGCGTGTACTTTGTACTGTGCGCAGATGCTGGTGCAAACTTTAAAACATGCTGTCCTGCAGATGCAAAAATGCGTGCCCCTGTGTGTGAGTGTGTGTCTACTCGAGTGCACAGACCACATAAGATGACTCTCATGCTCACTTGGCTGTGTAGCTTGGGTCTTGAGGGGACTAAGGGCCACGGCATTCTGTAGCCCAATCCCACCCCGGCCCCATTCTTCCCTCTTTCTAGGCCTGACACAAATAAAAGGATTAGGAGCCCCCGTTTCCGTCAGGCCCTCCATTCAAAACAAAGCTCCGACCAGCTTAGTGTCACACTTAATGATAAAAGTGCAAATCTCTGTCAGTCACTTTGGGCAGGAATACCGGTATTTGGGGGCTAATCTCATTTGATGAAGATTAAAAGGGTTAAAAAGAAGACAAGGAAATGTGTTATGATGCATCTGTGCAAAAAATTTTTAAAAAAAGAAATAAATAAATCTACACTGCGGTAATTCAAAGGACCAAATTTGACATGACGAGGTGCTGAAATGTGTCTTTTACAACGCAGTGTGAATGAGAGGCAGTGGAGCGAGCTTAGATTAAAGACAAAAGACAGAAAGGGGCTGAGAGAGAGGAAGCAAGTACACATGCACATGCGCCCACACCCTCACAAAAAAAAAACCTGGGGTGTATGTAGACAAACACACTGCTCTGCCCATTCCCATGTAGAGCTAGAATGTGTGACGTGAGTGTGAGAGTAAGCCTTGGGCACACAACAGTCTGAATGCAGCACTTGCCACTATGATGCCAGTCCTCTCTAGTGTATCTGTGAAAAGCCTACGTGTTGGAAAAACATTCCAGAGTGGGATCACATATACACAGTTGGGGCCAGCAGCAATATCGCGAGCCAGCAGCAGAGGCCATGTCTCAATTTCTCATGCCCGTTCGACCTGCCAGCCTGAAGGAACAAGTGTGGGCTATTTCCAAGCTATAAAACCAGACAAAAGATGAAAAGATCTGAAACGTAATCAGAAGTGTTTCTAATAATTAGGAACTGTTACCCCCTCAGTGGCACGTGGAAAACGATGCGTCCTTTAAGAATAAGTCATTACAGTAGCATTACAAATCCGGCTACTGAAAATGCTTGCTGTCCTGATTTAAACATGTAATCTGGGAAATCAAAATTGAAAACATTTGCTGAGCGTGTGTATTTTTTCGGCTGGCTACTTTAAGGAGGCCATTACAGTATTTCACTGATTTAGCCAAAATCAAATTTGTAAATTGCATTTAATGGTTTGTGGTTGTCGTACTTTTTGTTATGAAGAGTTGTCACGCTGTGAAAATAAACCTGAAGGCCCGAGGACTTGGAACCGGTAATGAAAATCCCTGCATCGCCGAGTCGAGGGCTTTCTCTCGACCGTCGCTGATTAGCATTCCCGACTGACTGACATGTCCCACTGGCTGCCTAACTGCTGGCTTTAGGAGATGAGGTTAAATTGTGGCTACCAACAAATTGCACGCTTGAGTTCCTCTGCACCCCTCTGCTATCATCCAGTGTAATGTGAGCACACCAGGCAGATCCCTCTGCAGATCCTTCTCCTCCCCTGCACAACAGCTCCCCCACACAAAGCCACAGAGACCTCTTTCCACATCCCTTGCCACCAGTCTGGCCTCTAAAGTGGTGATGGGCATTACCGTGGCTGAGCCTCTGTGGCTTCCCATAGCGTCCTGCAAAGGGCTTTGTGTTCCAACTGTTGCTACACACACACACACACACACACACACAAACACACTACGCATCCCCTGTACCCAGGGAGGACTAAAAAACAGGGGGAAGTGCCTTTAGAAACAGGAAGATCAATGACATCACTCGATTTGATAACACAATACTTGGACTTGATATTTACTGATAACATCAGAAAGCCACTGACTGGCAGATAAAACCAGTGCACTCTTTACGGAAGTAACTTTAAAATGTACAAAACCTTTTTTTTTTTTTAACATGTAGAGCTCAGGGAAAAATTAAATATCACACTTTATGGGAACTAGAAAGGACAACAAAAGAAGAAGAAAAAACCCACAGATGCTGAGAGTGATGCAAATAAACACACTTTAACAGGTCTTTTTAATGGGTCTAAATGTGTTTGGGGGGTGGGGTGGGGTGCACAGTTAGCAAACCATGAGATGACAGATGATGCATCCTAGTCTGCTGCTGGGACAGGCCGAGCCATGTTGACATAAAACCCAATACTTCCTTACAGAGGAACAGGGCCAGCTTCAGCTAGCTCCTTGCCGAGCACTAAAAAATCCCAGCAAGCTGAAGCAATATTATCCAGTTTTGTGTTTCTAACATTAGATTTGTCTCTCGGTAGAGGTCCTCTCTTATTTACCCAAGAGCAGCAGCTAAAGACACATTTTTATCCTTTTTAGGCAGAATTAAGGAATAGAAAGTTAAGGAAGCCTTCCACACACAAAAAAACAGTAATACACACTCGCATCTGCCTGCAGAGCTGCCTGTGAAGCACTTTAAAATACACGAGGACAGTCTTTAACTGCAAAACTACCCAGCTGGGCTGGCAGCACAAAACACATCCCGGTGGCTTTTTAAAAAAAATTATTTTTATTTCTTTATTTTTTAAATGTTTGCTATCCATATAGTAAGTGTTCACAAGTGCCAGGCCACACGGGAGTGTCCTTGTGAGTGTAAAACACACACACACGCACACAAAATGGGTAAGCTAACACAGAAACCCAGCCGTCAGCATCTATCCGGCACACACACACAACACACACACACACACACACTGCTGCTGCTGCGTCCCAAGCACGGCTAATTAAAAAACAACAATTTCACAGGAGGGCGCTCCAAACTGTTCTAAAAAGCACCTCTCAGCACACCGGGGGATCGTCCTGGAATACATGGGAGGTGAGACCGGTTCTGGGAGCTCTTCTTTTATGGCTTCATCACCGTTGTGTTTTTCTACTGCTCATACTACCGTGACCTGAATTAAATTTAGCCTCCAGCACGTGAGGTAAAAGATTTAGAAAAAAAAATATGCATGCTGATGTATTTGGATGACTTACAAATGGAACATTTTAAAATAACATGTTGCTAGACAATAAAAGTTTATAGAGCATGAGGAAAAAAAAAATCCACTATGAAATGAAAGGTTTTTTATGCATCAGCGGGACCCAAAAGTAGGCGGCGTGGTGTATAATATAGTTAGTTAATGTTATGTTTTGTAGATGGAGCCTATGGCAGTTTCTAACAAGACAGTCCATTACAGGGGTGTTGTCCAACACTTGGGTTCAAATGATAAGCCTTATTACACGGCTCCTTTCAAAGCATCTGCTCGGCTAGAAGAAAAGGCCCCCCTTGGGGAAAAGATCTCTCTCTTTCTAATGATGTATAATTGACCTCCGAGCACCAGGGCACAACAAACTCGGTCGGGTTGGCCCAATTCCACGCTACCTTCCACATACTGTGTGTCTCGTTCGAGCTTGTTGCTCCTCCACGACTACACCTCTCGTCCAACTGACAGCTCTTTGCCCTCAAAATATTCTTACCGTAAATACATGACATTGAATTTTTCTTTTTACCTAACACGTCCACGGCCGCTTTAGAAGTCTTAAAAACCATCAAAAATATTCCTCATTCAAAAGAAATAAGAAAACAGATAATGGCAAGCGCAGGTCAGTTACACACACGCATACACTCTCAAAGCCAAACATATGGGAAAAAGACTAATAAAATCCAATCTTGTTACTATATAATTGCACTATATGGAGCAGGTTGTGTTGAACTGGGTTGGTGGGAGTTTTAATAATACAGTACACAATTGTTTTCCCCCGTCTGCACTTAAACCTGCTCCAAAGGTGTGAAAAAAGACTGCTTGCCAATTCCTTGATTTATTATAGCTAGTGAGAGCTGATTACGGGGCATGAATCAGTTGCTGTAGGAATGTTATTAGGCACGTAGACCTCTGTACGGCTAGGAGCTCTCTTCACAGCCCAAAGCAGTTTGTGGGCTGACAAATGCATCTTAAATGGATGTCATAAAAGTCAAAAAGGTGCCAATTACATCTTTAAGTATCCCATCAATGCAAATGGAATAAACAACGTAAAAAAAAAAACTAAAAAAAAAGGCAGGGGCTATGCTTGTGTCGGTGTGAAAGACCAAAACCAAACCTGGGAGGAGTTAAAAAAACAAACAAACAAACAAACAAAAAAGAAGGTGGGAGAAGGATAAAAGACGTGATGAATAATAGCGTGTGAGAGCAGGACGGCGCCCAGCAGGTTGTTGTGTTTGGCTGCAGTGATCAGCTTTGCCACACAAGCTCACCAGGCAGAGGGGGAAAAAGAGGGAAATGGTCAGCTATATTCCAAATATGGTTCCTCAAGAGCATATCAGAAACTAAATGCCAGGCAGTAGATATTATCAGGCAGGCAGACAGAGCCTGCCAGTCTTGGCACGTCTGTCTTTATCTCTTCTTTTTACACACACCGAATTCATTTTAAAAATTCTCCAAATGGGCAACGGTGAAGAAGGCATGAGAAAGAGATCCCTTCTCCCTCTCTCTCCCTGCCGGACTGTCTCAACTTCCAGGCACCTCTGAGCCGTGACGCCGTGACTCTGGTATCCCCTAGTTACTGCTATGAATTTTCCATTGTTATCAGCCGACTACACTCCTGTCACAGAGCTGGATGAATGGCACGCATGGCAATAGATGTAACTCTTTGTTGCTTGCAAGGTATCTAGCAGAGAGCCATAATGTCCCGGTAATCGAAGTAGAATTGTTAAAAAGGCTGGACACAAAAAGCTGAAAATTTAGTGACAAGCATGAAAAGCGCTCATGCGATGAGAAACACAGGCCACCCCAGGGTCCTCATAGGCCAAACAGCAACCCTCACTATTGTAATACTTGTGTTATTTAAGCTCACTATTTGCTTCCCTATATCTGCCATCTCTGCTGGTTTGTTATAATTTACTGATTCCATTCACTAATTTATTCTGCTTCACAGTGAATGCCCGCCCTGCTTTAAGTGTTTGCATGGGAAAAATTTAACACCTGCAATTTAACTTACATTTTTTAAAATGATTTCTGTTGCATGCCTGAATTAACACATAAAGCTATTGTAGCTTTTAATTTAAAAAAATAAATAAAAGAAAGAAAAGCAATGGGACAATTCCATGTAGTTTTAAGACCTTACTATTCTAATTGCACAAAAATTAAACACAATTCTCCTTTATTTAAAAAAAATATATATTAGCATTAGCTGTAATCATAATTATAGTGTTTTTTTTCTCACCGCTTAGTTTAATGTGTTGTTGTGTATTGAGTAAAGCAAATGTCCAGATGAGCAATCTGCACTCAGTCTGATGATGTAATCCAGCAGTAAAGCAATTTAACTTACAGCCAATTTTTTATTGCAATTATTATTGTAATTATTATTATTATTATTATTATTATTTAGATATTTAGAAAAGCTGAAAATTCAATTATTACACCAGATTTATACATCTATGTATATATAAGTTTATCTATGCACGTCGAATCGCGCTTGTGCACATGGCCGAACTTTTAATTATTATCTCAGCTTTGCAGGTTGGTGTAATTCTGTGCAATATTTTGCGCATATTGCTTTTCAATAAACGGTTAAATTGTTGCCATGATTGGTGACGCCTGCCACGTATTTCTAATAAACCAAATAAGAATAAGACGAGTCAGAATAACTTAAAATGGTAATAATGATATAGAAAATAACTAGTAAAATATGATTACATCAATGAAAAAAAAACCCTGATTTACAGAATGAAGGAATATGAGTTGATCGGAAAATAAATCGTAAGAGCGCCGTGGTCTCAGACTACGTTTTCCATATTTGAAAAACTCTGAAGCGGCTGCTGGTGATGTGAAAATGTATGACAATAAGCGGAAAAAATAAAAATCAAGACTGCACCACGCCTGCATATTCTCGGGCCTGAGTGGGATCGCATCTTTTTCCTATAAATGCATCCGCTGCGCAGAGACAAACGTGGAAATATCGTAGGCCAGTGTGACAATAATAAAGCCAAGTACACGACAATAATATATGACCGCTAATGCGAGCATCCCGAGTCCGAGTCTGAGCACTCTTATAATATTAAATATATATTTTTTTCTTAACAACGAAAAGACATTTGGTTTAATTCCTTTTTCTCCTTTTTTATGTGTATTTTACATGAAATAAATATAAACCAACGGAGGAAGGAGCGATGGCAACAGGTTAATTTAAGTCTCCTTATTTTCACGGTTAAATCTTTTTTTTTAAATTCAAAAAGCATTTTATACTACAGCTGAATGACGTTTCAGGTGCACTTTTGCGCACAGGAGGCCTCCGGGTCAGGTCAACAGGAACCATCCAATGTACCAATTTTTGAAAAAAATTATTTAAAAAAATAATAAATCACTGAATCACCAAAACAATGCGAAGAAATGCACAAAAAGAGAGAGAAAGTGAGACAGAGAGGGAGAGAAAGCAAAAAGTCCTTCCCGGAAACTGTGCTTACTGTTGGTAGTCGTGTTTGCAGTAAAGTTTCCTTTCTCTGAAGTAACAGCTGTTGGTGAGGGGCTGTTGACACACGGTGCACTGCAAACACTCTTCGTGCCACGAGGAATCGTTGACTCTCATCAAGAAGCGGTCGGAGATGGGACGCTGGCATCCTTCACACACGGATCTGTGATGACATTCAGTCCCTGGAAAAAGGCACAAGAGTTTCCCGTCAGAAGGCCTGAATCAAGGACTGCAATAAGTGATAACTGATAAAAGCCCCCAAATCATTTCAGATTTTGCCAGTCTGTTTGAAGAAATCCGCTGAGGTTTAAGATATTATTATAAAGGAAACAGGGTTGTAATTGATTTTATTTACTCTTCATATAAGGCCCGAATTACGCCACCATCCAGACTGCAACAATAATAGTAATATATATATAGAAAGAGACATTTTTAAAGGGGCTATTTCTCTTTATCTGGATCTGTTATTATATCCATTTGCACGCATAAGTGCGACCTTTCGTCGGTTTTGCATACTTTTGAACTGATATCAGGAAATAAACAGCAGTGTGGACGCATGCAAAGAAAAGAAAATAATAATGGCATCCAAACACAACAAGCGAGCGTTTGATCGCACAGATCAGAGTAATTTACACAACAGAAGAAGAAAAAGAAGACTCACCGAGCATAACTCCGAGCGTGGCTTGTCCCGATCGCAGGGGATGATCTTCTATTTTAATGCCGTCTAGCATGATGCACGTCTCGGACTGTTCACCCGCGGAGAGGCGCTCCAGTGACACCAGACCTGTTGCAATATCCATAAGAATACGGTCAGACGTGACAAGAAAATCCCGGGCACACAGAGCTGATCGGAGAGGGGAAAATGGTGTGTAGGAAGCCGCCTGAGATCCGTGTGGGATACAGCCTGCAGCTCGGAGGAGGAAAAGGGAAAATAAACTAAACTGTGAGGTGGAAAAACTCGACTTTGTGCTCGCAATGGCTAAAAGGTAAAGGCAGTTAAAAGCTGGCTATGTAAATCCCTGGTGTGTCAGAGAAGCGTGCAGGAAGACAAAGCTAATAAGAAACTGTGGAAACTCTCTGAACAGTCACCTGTTATGATAAGAGGACCGAGGAAGCTTTATCTTCTCGTCCCTAAGCCGACGGGAGAAGTCTGGAAAAATGTCTTCACGGGATTACAGCCTCGCCAAGGAAAAAAGCGCAGAAGTAAAAGTTGAGAACAAATCCAAAGATAGTAGTGTGCGTGTGTGTGTGCGTGTGTGTATCAGTGTGTGTGTGTGTAGGATGTCCCGGCAGTAACTCTTTGGAAGTAACAGAGACGGTTGGTTGGTTGTGCCCCTGTCGCTGCAAAAGTCTGAGATCGAGATTGAAGCGAGTAGATCCTCCCACTCCTGCATGCATGGCTACACTTTTTTTTTTTCCAGTCCTCCATTCACTGCTATTGAGATGCTATTGGAGCAGAGTACAGTGAGCTCCAAACAGTCCAATAACAACACACAGACAGGCAACCTAAAGCAGACAGCCCAAAGTGATATTTTACTGAGGCCTGACCTGCCATCATAGCAATAATAATAACAACAACAACAATAATAATACAGATAATAATACAATTGAAGTATTGTGTGGTGGATTAAATAATGTGGCTTTTTGATGCCATAAAACGCCCTTCGTGGACTCAGTGGACATTTGTTATATACTGTGAAAAAAATGCATATAAATTTAGGCAGTGTGTGTATGTGCGTGTGTGTATTTCCACGCTCTTTTGTGTATTGTCTCCAGTGGAAGCTGCTGTTGCCTTTCAGCTGATGCACCTGGCGATCAGTGGTGATAACAGCGGGCTGTCCAGCACGGAGGTGGCCTCTGCCAACCACAGCTATCTTAAGGAAGGTCAGAGAGGAAAAATAATAAATAAATAAATGATAACTGACAAGAGCTTCCTGACAATAAATACAACCTTCTTGTTTAAGAACTGATCTTTATTTTAATTGTATTATTATTAATATTATTATTTAATGTGAGGACCCCACAGCAAAATAAACTCCCATATTATATAAATACTTGAAATTATCAGTTAAAAAAAAATCCACGTGTTTTTTAAGGTACATTAATAAAAACCCACGAATACAGATTTTACAAATAGAAAAAAAAAACTGACATTATCAGACAAAAAAACAAAAACAAAAACAAAAACTTCGTCAAGGTGTGAACAAGATGTTTAAAAAATCTGCGGAGGGATACCCTACTGCACTGGGGCCTGCCTGAAATTACAGGGCTGCTAATAAGATCGTCCACTGTGTCCCGTGACACGCTGCGTGGCACAGTGTAATATACTTCTATAGCTACACACCCGGGGTAGGCAAAAATAAGAGTGGACACATGGAGAAGGCCGGGGACAGTAAATAATATATTATAGTAAATATTATATTTATATTATACTGGGATGAGCTATAGCTTTTAGTGGACTTTATTTAAAGTGACATAACGGTTCTACATAATAATAATAATAATAATAATAATAATAATATATTTTTAAGTAAACTGTGCAAATAATTTAATGTAGTATTTTCTCTCAGGAAAAAAACTGGACCCTTAAAAAAAAATCACATGTCAGTATATTACATCTCCACAGCCAGTGTTTACCTTCAGTCCAAAGGCCTGCTGTGTGTTGTTTCTTACAGCCTTTGTGAAGCATCAAGGCGATGACCTGTAGCCCAGTTTGGGGAAACAGAGAAGAGATTGTTGGCGTTGCCCTCTGCTGTTCAATAGGCGAACAGCTGCCGATCACTAAAACACAAGCACGGAGAGATTTCACCCACAGTGGCAGTTTTAGATGGATTTAACCATCGTAGAAATGTTTACAGCACACCGAAATCTAATATAAATATTTAAATTCGTTGCATTTCCCATCGGAGGACTCGTGCTCTTGCTAAAATGAGGACATACCTGCCACTCATGAAGTCATCCACCCCCGGATTGCTTGGTTTCCTTCCATTTCCATCGCTTCTATCAGCATGGGGTCAATTACCTCCGCCCACTATATTGGATTATCTTACCACTAAGCAGCATTAGGAGCTGAGGACTACCAATACAATATAATCAATACATTTAAAGAAAAGAAAAGGAAGAAAAGCATGTGGTACCTCTCCTCCCTCCATTCATTTAGCAGTTATCTGCCAGGTCACTCGCGTGAATGAGGACATCAAACATTCATTCAATAAATCAATCCGCCGACTTTCAGCCTGCGGTGTTTTAATGAGGCACTACATGACAAGCCCTCCCTCGCCTTCTAGGGCGGAAAAAAAAAACGTTGCAGCAGGTGTGCAGAACAGAAAGCAATGGTCCCTAAAGTTAAGCAATTAACTTTAAGCTAAGCAGAACTGTTGCGTCCATCGGAAAGGTAAGAGATCATTATAATGCGCCCTCAGAGAGGCTAACGTTCCTGCAGGAGTTCGTTGTAATTCTGGTTTCAGGCTTCACTTAATAATTCTGAAAGTAAAAACACTTAAAAAATTAAAAATAATAATTTTGATAATAATTTTCATTTCAATTGGGGAAGTAGCAAAAACGTGATTGCACACTGGAATTATCGAGGAAGGAAAGCTTTTTGTTTTTCTTTGAAGCAAAACAAAACTGCGGTTTTTGCGCAAACTTTTGCCTTCTATGAAGTCAAACTTTTCTATTTCACTAAGGCAGAATAATAAAAAAAACAAATGTAAGGGAAGTGCATAAGGAAGCAAGGAAATAAATACAGCTCACTCGCAGGAGTAAAATGAATGTATCATAATTAATCAGTGTAGGCCGATTCAAAAAACAGAAAAGGAAGCCTACTGCAGAAAGGGGAATGAAATAATTACTATAATTTCATTAAATTAAAACATCGTTTTAAATTTAATAAAACTGAGACATGGGCACAAAAAATACGGACAATCGTTCTGCTTTAATTACATTTACACTGCGGTGTGTTTTTGGGAGCCACTCACAATTCATTCAGTTTCCAGCTCAGAGGATAACTCCAGCAGTGTCCGGCCTGCTCTGCTTAAACCCGGAGGCTACAATCAATGCAGCGACGCAAAGTCTCAGAAAATCACCTTTTCAACGTAAAACTATAATCCATATCACCCCGCATGTGTGGGCCGGTAATACTGCGCTGCACCTCATCTAATCCCCCCTTTTCTTTACCATTATAGGCTCATTTGTAGTAAAACGCTCATATTATTAATTATTCCTAAAACAAAGCTCGCCGATAAGCTTTTTTTACCCCTTAAAAAAAAAAAAAACCTCAGCGAAAATGGGACGAGCACTTCACATCCTCAGAGGTAGCTAACCAAAGACATAATGGCTCCCTAAATTGCAGGGCTTGAAGACTTTGATAGTTAACTCACTTTGATCTTTTAATGAGTCTAAGCTCTCCACGATGCCCCCTTTTTTAAGCTCGAATGAAAAAAAACACTCTCACACACACACACTTCCTTTATTTTTTTGGTTGCTGCCGATCTGCACTTGAACACCTTCAAAACGGACTCACATTGTGCAGCAGCACGCAGTTTCTGAGCCTAGAGAGATTCAGAGGACTGGGGGAAGAAATGTGTCATATTCTTCTTTTGTCTTCCGTGGACCATTACTGTCGCTGTGACAGTGTCAGAGGGAGATCACTTTTTTTTTTTTTTTTTATTTATTAATTTTTTGTATTTTAAATGCAATTTTAATAATATTCTTACAATCTTTGGTGTAGTTACATAAATGTTACCATGCAGGATAACAAAGGAGTTATTTGAACTGACTTTTTACCCACTCTGTGTCACATATTCCCGCTTTTTACTCCACATTGAACCACACGGCCTTTCTTATTTTATTGAGGCAGCCCCCGCCATCACCACCACCCCAAAAAACATGATAGCCCACTGCAGGATAATCCCAGCTCCCCGTGGATTAAGCCAAAGTATAATACAGCACTGTCAACTCATGGCTAGATTTGTTTATGTTATGATTTATTGAATTCTGCTTTTTTTTCTCTTCCTCCTCCACTGACAAATTTATTGAGTTCCTGACAAATGGCCTGACAGGCCCGTGTGGCAGCAAGCTGACATACAACTTTTTTTTTCTTTTTTTCTTTTTAAAAAAAATCTACGGTAGAAATCTGTTTACCTGCTTTTAGGCTACGTTTGCTATGACGCAGCGAGCAAATTAAAGCCGTAATCGAATTAAGCTAATATGTAAAAA
>VUQG01044237.1:238281-248715 GCA_015106755.1 Etia nguti
CCCACTTTCTACTCACACGCTTATACCTGTAGCACTTCTACTGATATACTCGATGTATTTTTATGAACAGTAATTCAAAGTTGAGATTATTACTATCTGTATTTGTCTACATTTCCTAAAATATGAAGCAAATCTTGTGAAAAGCACGCTGCTAGCCAAAAAGCATCGTTTAAGAACGTTTTAATAAGTCGCCGTCATTTTTAAGGCGCACTTACACGCAGCGCTGTCGGTTTTCGTGACGGACCGGCTCATCTGATGACAGTGATCCACGATCAAGTCAGATTTATGCACCTGGTCTCCTGACGCAGTCCGGACACATATTAATTCACAGTTATAAGGCGACGTTGGAGAGAGAGAGCTATGATACACACAATCCCAATGACAACAGCACCCCCTGCTGGACAAAACCAGCAAGTACAACCGCGGCTGCTCATCCACGGCAACGTTTTATCGTCTCTTAAAGGTACATTAACACTAGAACGCGAAAAAAATGGTTAATATATATTATTTATTTATGTACTGTAAATATACTACAGTAATAAAGGATAGTGTGATGTAATGTTTTCTGTAAAACCAAGTGAGCACAGTGTTTTAATGTTTCTTTCAGTGAAGTATATGTCAGTAATACATATAGGTTTTTTTTTTTTAACTTTATCTTTGTCCTACAAGAACTCCCACCATAAATACCCGTATGCTTTTATTTTATTTATTTATTTATTTATTGTGTGTGTGTGTGTGTGTGTGTGTCCAAAAAGTATAAAAAGTCCTTACTTTTATTCTTACAAAGAAATTTAAATGTAAAAACAGTTAAATTTCTCTACTTCTAAAAATAAAATTACAATGTCTGACATTATTATTTCTATATTTCTTTTATTTCTATACATGATATCAATTAAAAAAAAATAAATCTAAAAGTATATCATTCAGTTCAGTCTGAATAAAAACATATAACTATATAACTATAATAGCAAATAAAGCCAGCCGTGTATTTTGTTTTAACAATAACTAGAAATGTTTAACTATTTTACTACTTATATATTATAAATAAGTACTGAAAACATGTTTCTCATTGTATTATTACTATATTATTGTCTTATTTGCATTTTATGCATTCCTTTTAAAATTTTGCCTTATCTTATATCTTGTTTTGATAGCGCTTTTCTTTGTATTATCTAATCACAGTTTACGAGACACAACAAAAAGCACGCACACCTTCTGTGTACTTTTGCAGAAGTCAAGGACCTCTCACTCGCGGTATAATGTTCCACTGAACATTTAATTACCAAAGCATAAATGGCAATTTTTAGAGAATAATTTACTTAAAACTAAAATAGAAAATAAATTATTAGCACTTTAAGAGAATAATAGGAGCATATAACTATATGTAAATAATTCATTAATTTACATGCAGTTAATTAATTATTCCCACTACAATTTCTGTGCTCAATTTTTTTGCTTTTTAAAATATAATTACTATTTTTAAATATATTGTAATTTGGCTATATTCATGCCAAAGTCAAGAAGAAAATAAACTTTTCCTTTCAACATCAATATAATTACTATCACTCGCACGTCATTGTTTCATAGTTTTTCTTCTTTTCTTTTACAAAAATGTAAATTGAATAAGGCCTCTTCTGCACTGGGTTATGCAAAAATAATAAAAAACAAATATCAAAATGTTTCATGAAAGCCTAATGATTACTTTTCATTTTCGAACGGATTACCTCCAAAACATTTTAAAAGGCTGGTCAAAGTTGGACCACAGATGGCAACAGATGAACATTATGAAGCCCAGCAATAACAACATCTTTCTATTCTGTGATGTGGGGATCTCCCTCTTCCCTTTCTGTTTAACTTCACACACAGGCGATGGCCAAAAAGTCTTCATGTGAGCCTAAGCTGTTGAGACACATGAGGAACAACTTACTGCATGGCAATTTCAAACTAAATTAAACCATGGTCTCCAAATGTCTCCATCTGACACACACACACACACACACACACACACACACACACAAACACACATGTATTTGTGACTTTCTCTGTTGATGAGTGCCTAAAGAATCTTAAGCCTTCGTCCAACAAGGACCATTAAATTTCCCATGCAGAGGTGCAGAGTGTGTGCAGTAACAGAACAAAACAATGAGAACACTTAAAAAAAAAAACCCTTTAAAAGTTTGCCTTTAAAACATAAGCAGCAGATGTTATATTGTCGTGGTGGAGCAGGATGCATGGTATTTGTTGTCACGTGGTTGTTTTCATCTTTATTGCAGAAGCGTCTCAGCCCGAGCAAGAACTGCAGCTCCTTTCATCGTGTTATTCAGTGAAATTGTCTCCGTAAAAATTTTTGGGCATGATTTTAGAATGTGTGCCATTAACAGCAACCATAGCCCTTCATGTGGAATATTAAAAAAAAGTCTGTGTCTGTTAAATAAACTGATGTGCTAGCAGACTTTGTGGCTAAACTAGGCTAAGATACTCTCTTGCGATATAGACCTACATATGAACGGCTCCTTTTTTCATGGCAACAGTTTGAGAACCATCCATGTTTTGCTGCATGAGCAACAATAGATACAAAGAAATGATACCTAAAATGTGAAAAACAGCAATGGCAACAAAATATGCAGAAAATCTTCGAGGCGAGGCCACCAGCCATAAAATACTCCCTACAATCACACATCTGTATATGTGTGATTATTTCCCTGTCTCAATCAAACATGGTGGATGTGTTCGGTGTGCGCACGCGCGCGTGTGTGTGCACGTGTACATGTATGATTGCGGGTGTGTCATTAATAGGCTGCACTTCAGAGAAAAAGGTAGAAATCCGCCAGATGTTTTGCAGCTGGGTGGATCTGGTAGTGAAGATCTAGACAGCATCTGTCACAGGCGAACATTTCTAATCTGTCTTGAACATTAGGCAGAGAGCACTAAAAACCCATCACTGCCTGCATGTGCGGCTCAGTTCACAACGTGTTCACCCGAGACTCTGAAGAGAAAGTTGAAATTAGATGAGGGCCAAACATATATTTATCAAGGCGAGTGGTAAAGGAGAAATTTTAACTACTACTTTTCCTGTATGGGTTATTATAAACTCCTCAACTAAATGCAGAGTGTGGCTGAAAAACTTTCAAAAAGCAAAACAGAGGCAAAATGAAGTTATTAGGGCAGAGTGCCTGAGGCTAAAGACCGGGGCTTTGAACTAGAGATCCAGCAGAGCTTAGTGAGGTCAAGATCTGTCAAACAGCAAGCACAACTAACTTCACCGTGCTCTTCTGGAAAGAGGATTTGGTCCAATAACTCCAGTTGTGCGTTGTAAAAGCCATACGTAAGCTATTCTTTTTAATATTTAAACTACAGTACATTTTGCCATTTGCAGTTTAACTTCATCGAGCCAATAATGCTAAGACCTGTTACAGATAGATGCAGCCCTTTATATTTTCATTGAACTTTCTAGAAATACAGGTTATTAAATTTCCACAACACGGATGCTTTAGCTCACATACTTGGTGTTTGGAACTGTGGGAATCACTCCAAGCTGACCTTGATGCTCTCTAGATATTTCCAGTCCTGGGTTCATGTGCCTAGTTACCAGTTGGTCAACCTCGTGCCCTGTGAACTGACCCTGTCCTCCCTGCGAGGTTTGAAAGGAAAAGAAACCCAATCCTCCAGGGAGCGCTCCGACTAACAAGAAAACTGCTGGCCCGAATCTCTCAGAAGTGCTGTGTTTTCCCACTGGACCACTTTCAGCTTAATAAACATCTTAACTAGCCAGAGGTCCCGCGGGAGCTGCTGGGAAATCCTCTGGGCAGCCACAGAGCTCAGGAGCTGGCCTTTTATTGCATCCAGGTGGCTGTTAAAAAATGCTGGCTGGCCATAAATGTCCAATAAAATGCAAGTGGCACCTTCGAGGGTGGACAGGGTCAGTGCACCTGTCTGTGGATGAAAACTCCATCCACTTTGCCTTGTCCAATCAGTTAGATGTCGCATGTTGTGCCATCACAGCACCGGCGGTTTACTGAGTGAGAGTACTGGGCCCGGAGGGTAGAGGGGTGGGGGGGACACAGGCCCAGAGGTTTAACATTCCTTGTCGGAAAGGCAAACAGACGACCACAAAGAGATGCAAGCAACTGCAAGACGGCTCAAAAGTGACCAAAAATTGCAGCAAACAGATACAAAACAAAGTGGAAAACAGAAGCAAAAAGATAGATGATGATTATAATCCCTTGCAATGTCTTCATTCTCAAAACGACTACAAATGAGACCCAGTCATAGCCAGTCAGGGTACCTCGCCTCCATGCAGGATGAAGAGGCTGTACCGTGTTGGCCACGTGGCAAAAAACAGCACAAGTATGTTAAAATAAAGTGTTTCTTCTGTCACGATGAATTAAAACCATCATACTGCCACAATAATGCGCAACGAACTGGTCAATTAGAGGGAAGCTCATTGAAATAGGGCCAGAGAACCGCCCGTTTATGTCTACTTGACACGAACAGTGGCAGCAGCCTCCCTTCATCTGTCCAGTCTGGTCCTTGTCCAAAGGGAGACTTAATTGTCCCGGGGAGGTTTTGGAAAGCTCTGGACGGTGTATTGAGCCTTTGATCTGACTTGAAAAGAGCTAATTGATTTCTGTGTTACAGGCAGCGTTAGAGGAAAGGGAGGGGGAGAGAAAAAAAAAGATGCTTTCTGGTCATTTCACAACATGTGCCGAAATAACTGAGAGAAAAAAAGAGAGAGAAAAGAGGCAGGGAGGGGGTGAAGAGAGAGATCACCTCACACCCGACTACACCCCTGCTCAATTACAATAATTTGACTCACATGGGCTGGCCGACCACGGCAGAGGGAGCGGCGAGGAGAGCTGCTCTGGGAGATCACTCACCTTGCCTCTAGCTGAGGTACGGAAAGACAGATTTGATGTGCGGCTTCCCTCTGAGTGCAGCTCGGGGGCTTGTTAAGGTGGCGGCACAGAGAAGACCACACGTCTAACCTCTTGCTTTCAGTCTCAGTGGGGCACTCTAAAACCTGATGATGTCACCATGGAACAAAGAAACAAGAGGCTGACAGAGGTAAGCAGTAAAAAAGTACAACCTGAGCGTCTTTATTTCTTAGATTACGCTTACTCATTAATTTCCCTACATGCTTTTGCTGCCCATGAAGGAAAAGCAGAGGTTTTGGGTCCTGAATAATATCTGCGCTCCCTGTTTGTTTTTAATCAGAAAAGTATGAGGTCAGCAAACATGATGTGGAACTCTGCATCTTCTGGTAACGTGATTCGCTGCGTCACCTGCTTAAGATCGTCCACTTTGGGTCCATCTCGGTTCTGAGTGTGCTTTGACAGGCCTCCTGCCTTTACTGCTTCACCTCACTCAGTCTCTGGTCACCACAGCTCAGGGGGAAACAGAGCTGTCAGAGGCAGAGTGGCAGTCTAAGCCTGTCTTAACACAGCACCTCAAACCACCTCATAAATACAGGCTTCCTTTTCCAATTTCCAAGCGGCCCATCCAGCTCTGTCTACATGCTTGCACACTGCTCCATGTCATGCACCGGGGTGTGAGTTTAAAAATGACCATGGGACATCTGGTCGACTCACAGAGGGTGGGGCTTTGATGTGCTGCTCTGCAGCTCAGTTCAACTTTAGCTGAGCCAAATCCTCCAGGCAGTGCAAAGCTATTGACTGAGAAGCCTTAAGTAGGTCTGGTAGGTCAGAGATAACTAAGGAGTTCAGGTGCCTTGAAACAGATTTGTCACGTGTGAAAAGCTTAGAGACAGCAGCTCCTAACTAATGCGCCTTCATCTAAAAATTAGTGCGGTCCAAAGGCAGGTTGTTTCATCATTTCCCATTTCATGAAGCCGAGCAAAAGGAAGAGGGAAACCATGCGAGGCTGTTTTTGATGGACAGCACTCTTGAGGCTGGTCTTTGCTCTGCCTTTGCCCATCTGGAGCTTTCAGCTACAAGGCTTCTTTTGCCGTGAAAGTAAAACTAGTGATAGGCTTCATCTAAACATGCACATCTGGCCTCCACGAATAACATCTCACTCTACCTGCTGTCCATCTCCAGAAACAAAACCTTGTAACACTGAGAAAAACAGAGAAAGTGCAGGTTCTGCAAATTAGGAGCTGATGTTTCAAAGCTGGTGGTATTCAAAAGTTCTGTAATTTCCAGCACTTCTAATGAAAATCCTATGATGAAAAGGAGATTTGCTGGGGACTTTTTCCAGTCAAACTTGGTGCTTTGGTGAATAATACGGTATATGTATATATTCAACTCTGGGTCACTGTTGTAAACAATGGAGTCTGAGGCGCTCTGCTGGACAAACTGTGTGATGACACCATTTCTAAAGTACCCGTAGTATCTTTTTTTTTCAGCATCATGTTATCTAGATCAAAGCTTTCAGACTTGCATATATCTGAAACTGGTTCCAGTGTTTAATGACAGGCTGTTATAAACCTGTTAAAATTGCTCTACAGATTTCCCGGTCGAGTAGCAGAAGGGTCTAAATGAGATTGACTCTTAAACCACAATACCCATGGTCATTCTAATCAATCAGTTTGCTTACAATAATAATTCTTGTATAATAATGCACCATGGCACAGAAATAAGATATTTGCTATGTGTCATTTTTTTAATTGCTAGTTAAAAATGAGTTTAAAAAATAATATTATCACCAAATTTACTTAAAACAAAAATATATATTTTAAACTTGGCTCTATTAATATCAAAATTAATCAAATACTTCATTGTTAAATATAGTTCAAAATTCTTTTCACATACATTTACACATACAATTATCACCTTTGCTTGTACAGTGTAAGTGTGAATCCGAAAACGTACGGTGAACTGTATATATGCACTTTACACACAGCGGGGGACGGGGCTGTCACAACGCTTACATAAGTGTCACCTCTTCATGAAGAAAGCGGTCCTCTGTGCAGAGGAATCCTCTGAACAGAGCAGTCAACCCAAACGCTCACACGGGGACATCGTCTGTCGTGTGCTTCACTGGACACCTGCGAATATCAAAAGTCTTCAGTATTTCAGTCCAAAAAAAAACTGAATGCAAAAGTTCACAATGCAGTATGATTGGCACTATAAGACTCTAATTACCAACAGCGACATTTATCTATTCACGACTTTCTGATACTAATTACCCCTGCACAAATGTGAGAATGGATTCTTTCACAATTTAGTTAGTTGCAAATTACACATGAAAAAAGAGGAGATAAGTTATGTCTCAGTATTCAAGTGTAAATTCTGCTTCTAAATTTGACCTCTATGTGGCAGCAGGGTGTTGTTTAGTTTATAAAAAAAAAAGAGAAACAAATAATTTCATGTAGGTTTGTTTTTAATGCTTTGAATATGGAGAAAAAAGCACAAATAAAGATTACAATATTTGAACATCAGCTTTATAAAACCCTGATATTGATTTTCCAAACCAATTTCCTGTAGCAAACTGCACACTGGGTGAATATATATGGCATCTGAAACTGTTCTCGGTGACTCAGTGGAGGAGTCACTGCTGACGTGGGTGGGCGCCTGGGGTAAGCGCTCCCGTGTCCCAAGGCTCTGCTCATTCTTGCAGCATGCTGCTCATGATAAACCTCTTGACGGAAAGATGCTTCTGCTGGGAAATGAACATTAGACTGGCCTTTTCGTGTGTGATGAAGCTGCCTCTCTGTTCCACTCCGACTGCTACTTACTGTCAGCATGTACCCGTTACTCTGATGAGCAATATGTGAGTCACAGCTAACATACTTTTATGAATGAATCTATTCAGGAATACTAATTAGAAAAGATTAACTTTGAATGTGATGGGTGAAATAAGACAAAATGCAAATTTAGAAAAGTAACCTTCATGAAAAATAAATTACTTTGTAAAATGTAATTGTGCACAGTTGTAGCAACTATTTAAAATATTCAAAGTATTGAATTATTTAAATACAATCCATCATCCCAGTATCTCCATAAGGGCTTTCCCCCCCCCTTTTTTTAAATTACACAATCCAAAATTGTGGTGTAATTTGATAGTTCATGATTGTTCTAAATAATCCC
Source organism: Etia nguti (assembly GCA_015106755.1). Lineage (NCBI taxonomy): Eukaryota > Metazoa > Chordata > Actinopteri > Cichliformes > Cichlidae > Etia > Etia nguti. Next base: position 246,330 of record VUQG01044237.1, read on the forward strand.
CTTTGTCCGTCTGTACTCTGTCAGTCGCTGCGACTCTGTCAGCTGAGACGAGGCTCGGCGACAAGTTACAGAACAATGCTTCGCTCTGTGCTGAAGTTGTACTGAAACTGCAAAGAGAAGAAGAAGAAGACAAAGAGGTACACACACTGTTCATAAACAGAATAAAAACATTACCAACAATTACATTAAGCAGCAAATCCACCAAAATCAAATGTTACAGTCAAACATTTTCACAACTAAAAAACAAACTGATTTAACATTAAAGAATAATTTGCTACTTTCCCAGAATAAAGGCTGAGAAGCTAAACAGAACCGCTGCCCCCTTGTGGCTTGGCATAGACAAGGCCAGATATAAAGTGAGAGCCTGAAACACTGTTGACTTCTGTGGCGTTAAGGACAGGAAATGCTTCATTTTTTTGTTTTGTTTCAAAGATTTTATACATGTTTATTATTTAAATTAGTTTTTTCAAACAGAGATCAAAATCTCATTGAGTAGAAATTTTAAATTTTAGTGCCAAATCTGTGATGTCATATTTAAAAAAAACAAAAACTGGATGAGGTAAAAGTGCTGAATGTCAAAGACTGTTTTTGGCCTTGATATGGACAACGCTACAGACTGACATTAATGAATACCTCTGTGAAGATGTTGTTTATAAATTTAAATGCTTTCATTAAGTCAGTTTTCAGAGCCACTCAATCTTTTGCTTCGATTAACCATCATAAAAAAATGACTACAGAGCTCCTGGAAGTGATGCGCACATGTTAAATTTGTTGTGGCTGTGGTGTGTGATCTAAAAAAAAAGAAAAAAAAGCCAAAAACAATAACACTGTTGACCCTAAATTATTAAACGACATCTATGAAATGATTTCATGACTTTGTTTGTGAGCGCTTTCTGGAAACTTTTGCGCCAAAAGCAGTGCCCACTCCACCAAGTTAGACAGCTGTTATTACTGCAACGCAGCACTAGGTGATGCTGTATGATCACTCAAATAAGTTTCTCCAACTGACTCCACGGAGCCACAATGGCTGAAAGCGGCTTCTCCGGATCCAAAGCACCACCTTTCCTCATTTTCATCTACTTGAGGGGGGAATCTGCAACTTACCCAAAAGCTGTCACATATCACAAGCCCGTTATTTGAGAAAAAATTCTGCCCCCCCCCCCTTCACCGCCACCAACAGCACACAAAAATTCAGTCTCTAACATCTGGCACAGTAAATAAATATTCCTGCGTGTACGTGTGTGAGTGTGGATGATGGATGGGGGAATGGGGTGTTATCAGGGAGAGCATGTATCAATGTCTGCCAGTTTTACACACAGGCTGACAGGACAGTGACACACTAGAACATGGGCGGCAGTCACCCAGACGAGCCGGGCTTCATTTCCTGTCCCTGCTCCACTGCCAAAAATATGTGACATGTTGTCTTCATTAATTCCACCTCTATTTGGAGCTCTCCCTCTCACATACCCCCTGTACACTACTGTCCTGCCATAGATTCACATGGAAACGCACAGTCACGCAAACATAAGCAGGAAGAGAAGCACACACGTGCGTGCACACACACACACACACACACACACACACACACACCCAACTCCCCACAAGCACTGAAAACTAATCATACATAGGTGCTAATGAAAATCTTGTCATGTGTGGATACACACTTCTTTTCCACCCTAACGTACTCCCTCTGAAAATCATTAGCCAGCCGCCAACAACATTTTTCAGCAGAGCAAACTACATAAAGACGTCACTTTAAATCGCTTACTAATTAACACTTAAAAAGACACAAATTAGATATGCGTGGCTAAAAGCAATTATAATATCCGCAAGTTTTGCGAGTCATTTGGGAAATGAAAAGAATGCCTAATTGCTGGAACCAACATCATCTGAGACATGGCTTAAGTGATGCCTGTTAGGAAATGGTCTTATCTACAACTGTGGCTGTGATTACAACAGTTTTCCTCAATTACATGTGCATATGTAGAATTCTGGAAAGCGCATCTCTTCCATGAATCTATAATTTTAAAGGGATTTAAAAAGGAAGCAATTAGGTTCTGGGCAGAAAGCGCCTCCAGTTTCTGAATAAGGGAGGAAAAAAAAGAGAAGAAGCCCTACAGTGAGGCACAGACAGTGACCTCTTCTGGACAAGAGAAGTAGAAATCTACTTCCAGCTGAGGGACAATTAGATCCAAAACAGCTGCCTTTTTTTGGTCTTCTTTTGTTTTATACACCCACGAATAAAGTTCTGCTTCTTTAGCAGCCTGGAGAAAAGAAAAGAAAAGAAAAGAAAAGAAAAGAAAAGAAAAGAAAACATCGTGGATATTAAATTAATAATGTAGCAAAGACCCAGAAAAAAAAAAAAAAAAAAAAAAACCCCCAACAC
>VUQG01044239.1:0-23123 GCA_015106755.1 Etia nguti
GTTGTGCCTTTATCTGCACGAACCCATGTGCTCAGCCACAAATGTCTTAACAGTATGATGATCACGCTTAAGTTTTTGTGAAATATCTAAGGTTTTCATTCCTTGTCCAAAGTTTTCAACTATTTCACGCTTTTCAGCAGCAGAGAGATCCTTTTTCTTTCCCATATTGCTTGAAAATGGTGGTCTGCTTAATAATGTGGAACATCCTTCTTTAGTAGTTTTTCCTTTAATTGGGCTCACCTGGCAAACTAATTATCACAGGTGTCCAAGATTAATTTCAGTGATCCAAAGAGCCCTGAGACACAATGCCATCTATGAGTTTAGTTGAAAAACAAAATATTTAATCTTTATGACACTTAAATACAATTTGCATAATATCTGGAACTCGGTGTAGTGGGGTTCGGTTAATGGGTGATTCTAAATTGCACATAGGTGTAAATGTGAGTGCAAATGGTAGCCTGTCTGTCGGTGTTAGCCCTGTGACTGATTGGCAGCCTGTCCAGGGTGTACCCCACCTCTTGCTCTATGCCAGCTGGGATAAGTTCCAGCTCCCCTGCAACCCTCAATTGGATAATGGTAGGTGTAGTTTTTTTTGGGTTTTTTTGGCAGAAAATCCACTTAATCCATTCAGATTTATTTTGCAACCTCCTTGAGGGCACCTGACCCACAGGATTCTACTACTAAGAACTTAATTCTGTGCAGAACCCATGTTGAGAGCATAGCAGAGTATACTCTACAACAAAGAAGATGAGGGTAGATATTGCCCTGTCTCAACTTTACTGAGATGCATTGCTGCTATTACATTGAAAGAAAAAAAGGAAATGCGTAATAAGTTTATCATGGCACAGTCTGGAGGTACAACAGGCTACAAATTCATTGCAAGGTTCCAACTTTAACAATGTCTGTCTGTTCTGGCAGCTCTTTCCCCAAATTTAGGATATGTAGGTGTTTAAGCAGATGACAGACTTCTCAGCTGTGTAATTAAATCAGTTAGAGATGTTCAGTAGTCTGAGGAGCTTGGAAGGACACGGATGACCTGGATGACTGAGAATATACACAGATGTTCAGTAGTATTAATAAAAAAAGACTAAAATAAGGTTTGGACAGTTTCTTTCACAGCTGCATGTTAAATGTAAGCAAACAAAGCTCTAACAGGCTCACAGTGATCAGAGCCAATCAGCCAGGATTATTAAACTGTTAGAATACTTTTGGTGATTTCAATTAAAGACTTGAAATTCATTAAGTGTTGCAGTTCAAATTTTTATAGATCTATTTTGGTAGATTTCATTAAAAGTGCTCGTCATACTTATCCACTCAATACAATACATGCACAGTTGTGGATCTCTTGGAAATCAAAGAACCTACATTCTTCCTTGTTTATACTGAAAAGGATATAAAACAAGAATTATCTTTGATTTTTATTTCAGCACCAGTTGGTTAAAATACAATGCTCATGATGCAGAAAATGAGTGCCCCTGCTTTGGTGCTTTTACACTCCACCAGTTCCACTCTGCTTGCTTGATCAGCAGCTGAGCAAATGCAGATTGTTCACAGATTTGACATTATCTGAAAAGCTGGACCACATGTGTTTACTCACCAAACATGCTATTAACCTGACACTAGCTGTTAGTTTGCTCCTGACTATGACTTGTAAGCTGAACCGCCTTTGTCTCTGTCTTACTTGTCTATGGGTTACCTCTGACCCAACGTGCATCCTTATAATATTAAGGCATGTCATTTTCTCCTCGAGTGCTTCCCCCCACCCTCACTAACCTTCCCCTTCTCTTTCAGCAGGGAAAGGACCCATTAATAGCCAGTGTCAGCTCCTTCACATTTCAAGGTTGAGGAGCATCTTTTATGCTAAATATAGATTCTCCTGGCCGAACCGCCTGCATGGTTATTATGCCGCTGATGCTCTGTCAGCTTTTACCTCCTATACTATGTAATGCTACTTGCATGCTATCGTGCAATGCGAGCCTCCCCTCCCTCTCACAGAAATGCTGCAATGCGTCTCCCTCAGCCAAGACTGGGTCAGTGTAACTCAGCTAGCAGCAGCAGGAGCCAGTGAAGCGTACCCATAGCAACAGCCAGTAAGACTTGTGGCTGTGGATTATTATTTTTTTTTTTGCTATATTGTTGTGATTGTACACGAGAAACATGTAGATGTAGGATTAAACCCCCAACCCTCCGTCATCAGGGCTTTAGTTAGTGGCAGTGAAGAAAAAACCCAGTGTGGAAAACAGAGGGTGGGGCTGAGGATGCTTTTGCACAGCCATATGTTAAGGATTGTTGCTGCAAATGATGAAAGACAGGACACTCTATTATCACCAGCGCTTTGTTCCATACTGACATACGTGTTTCACTCAGTTTGTCACAGTATTTGATGCAGATGTAGTGTTTTAAAGTCTTTCACCTCTTCATCTTCGAACTTTTAGCCTGTCCAAAATTGATGAGACACAAAAGATAAACCCACTGATATCACTAAATGCCATTTTATTTGCAGATATTAGTAAAGAAGGTTGATATTGGTTGATATTGACTCTATATTCATCCAAGACTTCGATGTATGAGCCTGTATGTTCAGAACCAATTACATTTCCAGCAATCTCAGCTGATATACATGTAGCTGTTTTAGAAAATGCTAACATGCTACTAGGATAGCATTTCCTGGTATGACAGCATATTAGCATATCTGGGATCTGAAGCAAACTCTCAGAAAAGTGAAGGTCTTCTGCTACTCTCAGCTGTAGACTTTCACTATTTTTATTTGTTTTATGTTTAAAGATTATTTTTGATATCTGTGTAAATGCTCTGATATCAAGAGTGAGATTTCAGAAGTAAAAATCCCACTCTTATTGTCCATAGAGATTTTGATTATGAGCTATGGTATAATGATTTAACCATCCAACGTTTCTTTGGGCTATGACTTTCTACAAACTGTGACACTGTGAAACAATGGTATGCAATCCTGTTGAAACCACAAGTCTTTATCATGTCCTTGGTTTAACAAAAAATGGTTTTATTTGCAGTCTAATGGAAAACAACTAGTCTACTCACAATCCTAAACTGAAACAGCAATGTCTCCGATTGGCAGAGGCTGCTGTAACCACAGAATTGTTTAAACCCATGAATGTCAGGTTTACATGCTGAGAGTGAAGCTTCAGAAACCACAAGAGCAGTGACTGCACTCGGGAATGAAGCGCCATGCCATATCAATAACAAGGCTATACTTTACACTTTATACTTTACAAATCAAATCTTTTTATGGTCACGATTCACCTCATAGCTGGTTATCCTTGTTCGAAGATTGTCTGGAATCTCAGTGGAGAAAATTAATGTGAACTCTGGAACCAGAATGCTTAAAAAAAACTCTAGTCTCTTATATGATTCACTTTACTTAATGCCTTGTATAGTTTATGTAAAGCACTTTGAACTGCATTGTCATTGAAATGCTCTTAAATATTAACTTGCATTGCTATGCTTATCATCCAAAGTTACTGATGCTCTACAGCCCTAGGATTTACTTTACAGAGGTACATGTGAGAGTCTGCACTTGTATTGTACCAGAAATTCTTTTTGCAGATCTGTCCTTAAAGCCAGAGCAGTGTATGGCTTTAATCAATTGACAGTTTGCTTCTTGTTCCTTTCTGGTCATCAGAAGACCTTTTAAGTTTTTATGTATCTGTTTCCCACAGGCCAGCGAATTCTCCAGTATCAGAGTGATGTCCTCGAGACGGTTGTGTTGGTGAACCCATCAGAGGAAACTGCTGTTTCAGAGGTGAGTCACATTCAGAGAGCATACATGAAACGACTGCGTTGGCGATGATGAAAATGTATGGCTCCTACTTGGAAAAGCTCTGTATTTTCATTTAAGTCACGCTGAGGAGTTTTAGGCCAAATTGTTCAATGCGATCTGAACTCAGTTTGTCTTATGAAGACCATAGCAATACCTGCTGTTCACCAGTGATCCCCAAGTTAGAGGTCCATGCCTGTCCCAGGCTTCTCTGATTAACATCAGTACACTTTGTCACTCTCAGCTGAAGGCCCACAGTGTGAGTCGCAGACAGTGTTTTGATATTCTGCCTCAGATTTGCCTGAAAATTAGTAAATGTGTTATCTGTCTTTGACTGCAAATAACAATTTTCATACTATTTTCATTTATACAGGTCAACCTCATAGCTTTAATTAGTCAGTATAAACATGTAATTAGTTCCTTGACAAGTTACTTCCATCTGTAGATTAATGTGAAACTACTGCCAAGTCTGCGTCTACAGGACTGAAACATTTTATCTGCAACACCTGATCCCTCAAGCTGCCCAAGAAACTCACCGTTTTGTGTGTTTATTCTCCATTTGATAATTTTCCTTAAGGCTACAGCATCTACAGCTTCTCAGCTACTTATGACTAAATCAAGACTTTAAATGTGCCTAAAACGGGTCGTGTTTGTTGCCTCTTTTGCTGAGCAGAAATAGAAAATACTTTTTCAAACATTCTATTTTGGGTATTAAGTGACAGGACGCTCATTTTTAGACTGCTACATTTATATTTGTAAAAAGGAGCAGTTTTTGCAACCTGTCTGACCTTTTTTTCTTAAACTCATTTTGTTTGAGTAGCTATTTTGATTTAGCGTTCCATTCATCATTTAGAGACAAACTGCAGCTATTTTGCTCATTTCCAGCTCCATGTACTCCATTCTCTATTTAAGCAGCTTTGCATGATGACTTGTTAGCTTCATAGACAGGTTTTGTCAAATCAGGAATAATATTGAATAGACGGAAAATATAATCCTCTATTTTATATGCACCCTACATTAGACATTATTCACAAAAAAGAAAAATATCTGTTTATTAAGAATATTTAATGATTTCATTTTTAGTAAGTCCAAGACTCTTGCCTGAATTGCTTAACAAACATCTGTAAAGCATTTTTCTTTCATTTGCTTATCAGCAAGAGTTGGCCCTGGTAGTCCAGGAGTACAGCAGTCATCTGGCTATGCTTTACTTATGAAAGAAAAAGACAACAAGGAGCCTTTTGTGCACAAGTAGATTGTGTTTTTGGTAAAGACTGGGCTGTGAGGCACCCTTTCAGTTCATCCTAAACATGCCGTTTTAGGTCCTCTCCCTTTAAGGCTACCTTTCCTTTAAGCTTTTTTCCCCTTTTTTGATTGGCTGCTTTTCACAAACAGAAAGTTGGAATTGCAGGTACATGTGGGATAAAATGACCCTTTAGATGTTTGGATGTCTGCTCCTTTGAATCAGTCCACCATGCATTTGGGTACTGAAAGATTTTTCATCATCCTTATATGTGACTATTTTGTTTGTATGTCTGGTAGATTATTGATGATATAGTTTTCTAAATATATTAGTTTGTTGTTACAGTCATATTACTATCCTCTACCTAGACTCGCTCACTGATCACCGACTCTGCTGCAAATAAGTTGCTGATCCTGAGCGGCCAGAGCTCTGAGCAAGGAGGTGACATCCAACTGCAAAGTGGAGCCTTCACCTGGCAACATTTCTCCGACATCATCTCCAGCCCTCAAGTAAGCTGCACGTGCTTTTACTCTAAATACTTTGTTTCAGTGTATGTGTATAGGTCAACTTGGAATTCTAAAAATGATTTTAGGTCATGTTTCCCTCTTCCTGTGTTTGATTGAAGGTGATTGAAGTCCTGTCCGGGGCCTCTTCTGAGCAACGGTCGAAGCTTACTGTTTCCTGTCAGGGAGAAGGGGGCTGGAGCTCCCTGGGCCAAAGCCAGGAGCAGCAGCCACTCCTAAATCTTCTGGAATACCGCCTGAACCCCGAACCCCACCTCCCCAACATGGACGGAGTCACAGAGTTTACAGAGTATGTTGCAGAGACGGTGGATGTGCCATCACCCTTTGACCTTCTGGAGCCCCCAACCTCCGGTGGGTTTCTGAAGCTGTCCAAACCCTGCTGCTACATCTTCCCTGGAGGCAGGGGAGACTCTGCTCTGTTTGCTGTCAACGGATTCAACATCCTGGTGGACGGTGGGTCTGAGCGGAAGTCCTGCTTCTGGAAGCTGGTTCGGCACCTGGACAGGATTGACTCTGTTCTGCTTACCCATATTGGAGCAGACAACCTCCCTGGCATCAATGGGCTGTTCCAGCGAAAGATTGCTGAGCAGGAGGAAGAGAAGAACCAAGATTCTGGCTCTAGCAGCAGCGGTGACTGGATGAAGAACCTTATTTCCCCTGAGCTCGGGATTGTGTTTTTCAATGTCCCAGAGAAGCTGCGGATGCCCGAGTCCACTCTTAAGGCAAAGCGAAGCATTGAAGAAGCATCTCTGACACTGCAGTACCTCAACAAGCTCGGCATCACGCCAGAGCCTCTTCATAGGGTAGTAAGCAACACTATTGAACCTATCACACTGTTCCACAAGCTTGGTGTGGGAAAGTTAGACATGTATGTTCTAAACCCTGTAAAAGAAAGCAAAGAGATGCAGTTTCTAATGCAGAAATGGGCCGGAAACAGCAAAGCCAAGACAGGGATCATGATGCCGAATGGAAAAGAAGGGGAAATATCTGTCCCCTATTTAACATCAGTCACAGCTCTCATTGTGTGGATTCCTCATCGTCCAACAGAAAAGATAGTCCGTGTGCTTTTCCCAGGAAATGCACCACAGAATAAAATATTTGAAGGCCTGGAGAAACTAAAGCACCTAGACTTTCTGCGATACCCAGTGGCTACCCAAAAAGACATATCATCCGGCGCACCACCTCCCATCATAAAACAAACGAAAATAAGATCAAGAACTGATAGCAAAGAGAGTCTGAAATCTTCGCCCAAACCACATTCTAAAACAACCAAGAAAGAAGCTAGTGGGCTGGAGGAAGAGTCAAAGAGTGATACCGGCAAAGAAAATAAAGCTGAAAAGAAAGAAGAGAAGAAACCCAAAAGTGAAAGTCTAAAAGCCACCAAGCAACAGAAAAACAGTGAAGTAGCTCCTGGAGTTAACAAGACAGAAAAAAAGAAAATATCAAAGGAAAAAGCTGTCAAGCAAGAGAAAGCATCAAAGATGGATGAGAAAAAAGACAAAGAGAAAAAAGAAATTAAGAAAGAGAAACGCGAGGTAAAGAAAGATGAGAACATAAGAAAGGAGGAGAAGAAAGAAAGTAAAGCCAAGGAGGACAAAAAGAAAGATCCGAGTAAACCTGAACTGAGAAAAATCACAAAACCAGACCTGAAACCATTAACCCCTGAGGTGAGAAAAACTTTGCACAAGGCCAAGACTCAGGCTAAACCTAAAAGCGACAAAAATAAAGCAGTGAAGGAGGAAGCAAATGAGAAAAAACCAGTTTCAAAGAATGTGCCTGAAGAGGTTGAGGCAGCAGCTCTGGCTGACAGGTCCATTGTGTCCTCACCCGAAGACCTCACTGAGGACTTTGAGGCATTAAAACAAGAGGAGCTGTCCAAACACAAGACAGAACCGATCCAGAATGATGTCCTGCCTGAACTATCAGTGCACTCTGACGCTAAAGTTTCTTCCTTAGTTTTCCCTGAGGAAAAAATCACAGCCTCAACCACTGAGACGAAGTCTGCATCGCCCAAATCTCCAGTCAAACAGGAAGAACAGGTGGAGACAGCTACTCAAAAGAACAATGATGGCGATGGTTTCAATAAAAAGTACGAAGAGGAGAAAATGGAAAAATATGATAAATACTCCATAAAGGATGATATAAAAGATAGATCGAAGAAGAGCGAGAGCTCAGAGGAAGAGGGCGATGTAATTGAGAAAGCTGAACTTGAAGGGACAGAAGACCATGAGGTCCTGAAGTACAAAACCGAGGAGGTGAAAAAGGAAAAACCAAAGGAGTGGGAAACCAAGCCATCTGAGCAAAAACCTTTACCAACTGCACAGGCAATAGCAGCCTCTGCCTCAGAGCAGTTCTCTTTTATACAAGATGAAACCATACCCGGATACTCTGAGACTGAACAGACCATCTCTGATGAGGAGATTCACGAGGATACAGAGGACAGGATTCCACAGCTGCGCTATGATGTGGGCTCTTATGACATCTCTGTTCCTGATGTTCCTGGCACCTTTGATTCAATGCACGGTATAAAGGAGATGAAGAGCTCCACTATATCTGATGTTGCCGATGTCAAACCCAAAGGCTTTATGGGAGGTCCCGAACCTGAGCTTGCGCCTTACCCCACCATCATTGCTGCTCCTCTTGCTGAAGAGGAGCACATCTCCTCAGCCACATCCATCACAGAATATGACAAACTTTCATCCTTTGCCACATCTGTAGCTGAAGACCAGTCCATTGCCTCCGTGACAGCGCCCCAGACCGAGGAAGCTGGGCGTAACTCTCTCCTGCTGGATACCATCAACAGCATCCCCTCACGTGCAGAGGCTGCCCAAGGGAAGGACTATCTTCACTCAGCAGGAACCATCTCACCCACCTCCTCTCTAGAGGATGACAAGTGTTTTAAGTCTCCTTCCTCTGATGAGTACCAGCCCCACATCCCTGAGATCGAGGGTGAGGCGAATATCCAGTCAGTCCAGGATGAAGAAGATGATGACGAGGACGAGGATGAGGACCAGACCCCAAATGTAGACATCCCTCTGGGTAAACTTCAAGAGGGCTATGAACATGCAGCCTCCATGATGCTCCAGGAGAAGGAGAAATCTCCCTCATCCACTTTTTCTCCTCCTCCCTTCTCCACTACACAGTACTCACCCACACAGTCTGTCAAAAAAAACCTCTTCACTGCAGAGGGATTTAAGACTGGTGTTGAAATGAAACCTGTATCACCCCCTCCTTCATCATTCTCCCCCGGGCTAGAGTCCCACTCCAGGCAGGAGAGTGAGGAGAGATGCCTAAGTCCGGACGATAGCACCATGAAACTTGCGTCACCCACACAGTCTGTGCCTACAAGCAGCGGCTACTCTCCGACGGAGGAGAAGCCCTTTAGGACAGAAGACAAAGATGAGGAAGTGACCAGCATGAAAGCTGACATCCAGAAAACAGAGAAATCAGTCACTATCTCAGACAATACCTCCTTCATTGGTGTGTCAGGTGACAAGACCATGTTTGAAGCATCTGAAGAATCTGATGAGGAGGATGATGACAATTATTATGCCAAAAAGGATCTTCAGCCTACCGTTAAGGCAAAGCTTATGGAGGCCAAAGAGGGTTGCTTCTTGGATGATGACTTTAGTTTTGAGGCAAAATCTGCAGAAACTCAAAAGGAAGTTGTGAGCTCAGGCAAAACGAATGTGGCCTTTAGCACAGAGGAGAAACCAAAACCTCAAGTAACGTATTCGGATAAAGATGAAAAAGATGATGACTTTCCAGTTAGGGTAGGGTCTCAGCCCATTTTGAGTGATTGTGCCGAAGCTGACATTACAAAAGACAGCACAGAAAAAGCAGACATCACTATTAAAGAGCCTGAGAAAAGTGTTCAGTTCAATCTGTATGAGTTTCCCGAGAAGGAGGGTAAAGTAAAGGCCTCATACGTAAGACAAGACACTCCCTATGTGCATGGCAAAACATTCTCTTATAGTGACCTTTACGACAGCAAAACAAGCTCAATTGACTCTGATTCATTTCGTCAGGAGTCCTTAGAGGTCCTTAAGGTGGAGAAAGACATAGCAAAGGGTAACGCGGATCTGCTGAAGCATGAGCCCCCCTTCACAGTCAGGGATAATATGTCAGAAAAGGACGGATTTGCTGTTTCTTATAGAAAAGAGTCCTCCACCACATCATGGCTAGACTCCAAGAGCACTCCAGCTGCAGCTCAATTTGAAAAAGAGATAAAAGAAAAGGAGACATTTGAACATAGTGAAAGTAGTCAATTCCCTTCAGTGGCTGACAGACCCGAGGCATGGACCACTTCTTTGTCATCAGAAAAGGATTTCAGAATCCCGACTGATAGCACCAAGCCCTCAGCTTGCTCCTCACTGACAACGTCTGGTGTAGACAAACTAGGTGCCTCGAGCTACAACGAGAAAGGTGCGTGCTTGGAGATTGATATGCGAAAGCTAACGGCAAGAGATGAAGAGGACTATGATGATGATATTGTTGATGACGACGAAGAAGAGGAAGATGAAGAAGAGGAGGAAGACGAGGATGAAGGCGCTGTTGATTCTGATATGGAGAAAGGTGCCAAAGAGAAATCTGAAAAGGAAGTGAAAAGTCCAGTCAGTGAAACTCTTGGCCAAGACAGGTCTGAGTTCATGGTTTCTATGGCTGGATATGGTTATAGTGGTCAGGGGAAGCCAGTTATTACAGAAAGCAGCTCTAGCTCCCTCACAACGGTTGAAGATAAAGCCAAAACTGACTCCTCATCGGTAAGTGAAAAACCAATGGATTTAGGAGCTGCGGGTTTCTCTAGCTACTCATCAGGATTTGAACACAGCAGTGGAAGTGACGAGAAGGAGTCATTTGTGTCCAGTCAAAGCTCAGACAAAGGAAGAGAGAACTTCACCTTGAAATCAACAGATGGCAACTATTACCAGAACGACAGAGCTGATTCTGATTTTGAGAAACAAAAGACACCAGATCTTCTGAGTAAGAGATCGCTGGACACAAGCTTCCAGTACACAACTACCGCTGCCCCTGGGTTCTCCTCCTCTTCAGCCTACAGCTACTCCTCCTCCACCTCGGGGTCTCTCTCCACCAGCCGTCAGTTCGGAGAGGAGCTGGAGACACCTGCCTCTGCCGAGCCTCTCTTTGAGTACTCCTCGTTTAAAGATGAACACTCGCCCGTCATGGATTCTCCATTCTCCAGCTCCACTGTCGCAAAAGATGACTATTTAGAAGTGACTGAGAAACAAATTACGGCTATAACCGCAGCTGAGACTACCTCCGGTTTGGCCCGCTTCTCACCTCTCAGTCCTTTTGAAGAGGTTAAATCCTTCCCCTCCCTCTCGTCCAATACCCCTACTGATGACAAGAAGGAGCACACGACTTCATTAGGTGGACTAACAGATAAAATATCTCAACCTGAGGGTTTCTCTAAGCCTGAATGGTCTGAAGGGTCCCAGCTGGATACAACTGTTGGATTTGGGGCCACAGCAGCGTCACCATTCTCTCAACTTTCAGAGTTCTCCAAGGACAAGGAGGCAGCTAGTGCTGCTCTGTTTGGTGTCACGTCCTCGCCTCGGCCAGACATAGAAGGCAAACATTACTTTGAGGAGACCGAAAGCAGCGAAGAAGAGGATGAGGAAGCGTATATGCGTGAGATGACTCGGAGGTCTCCTTCTAGTGGCCTGGCTAGTAGCCTTTTATTTTCTGACAAGCCTGTTGTTCCACCTGTCACTGAAAAGGCAGAAGATGTGCTTCCAGATGTTCTTGGCTCCTACACTCCCTCAACTCTTCAGACCAGCAAGCCGGACACAGTGAATGGCCCCACGGAAGTCAGCACGAGTTCCATGCTCCCACCTGCAGCAGCAGCAAGTGGTGCAGCTTTAGGCTCAGCCAAGCTGGTGTCACAAGAGGGAGCAACAGGTTATGTAAGGAGCTCTTATCAGTGGGAAATGCCAAAACCCCAGATGGGAATGGTGCCAGGAGACTCCCCCCCTCATTACCGTCACGATGATGAGTTTGAAGAGGAGTGTGAGATGGAGCCAGAGCATCCTGCCCGCCCGCTCTCACTCTCTTCAACTGATCAGCCGTTCCGTTCACCGTTTTACGGGGAGGAGTGCAGCCGGGGAGGGCAGGACGACGACGATGACGACAGTGATCAGGATGCACCCATAGGAGCCACCTCCTCTTATACCAGCCGCTCCTCTCCTGGATATTCATCTTCTGAGTACAGGCAACGCAAAGAAGACCTCTCACCTTCCTTCATCAACCCCTGCATGCGGCAACTATCCAGCGACGAGAACGATGAGGAACAAGGCCGCAGAAGTGATCAGTCGCAGGAGGGTGACGAGCATGACCTCTCAGTCAAGAGAAGGGCTCACAAACACACCCATCAACACCAGTCCCACAGCAGGGACAACAGCTCTCTGCACCAAACTGGCGGGATGTCAGCAGGATTAGGCTTAGCCACAGAGGACACTCCACCCACCTCAGTCAGCGAATCTCTGGCCTCTCAGTCAGATTCTGATGCACCCCCGGGCACTGAAGAATACCCTTCAGCTACTGGTGAAGGCAACATGGACTCAGATGAGGATGCTGACTACATGCCAGTTGATAAAGCTGCCCTAGGAGGAGGCAGCCACCACTTTACCTCCAGAAGGAGCCACGACCCTCCTCCTGCTCCCCTCATGGATCCTTCGCCACACCCCCCACGGCCAGACGTTTGCATGGTGGATCCCGACTCTTTAGACAATGGCTCCCTTAAGAAAGAGCCAAAAACTAAGAGCTTAAAGAAGACTGCAGGCAAAACCAAATCAGGATCACCAGCTAGGCGCAAGAGGTCTCCTATGCCTGTCAAACAGACGCAGTCTCCTCGTAGTGCTTCACTAAAAAAGAAGGAGGCCGACAAGAGCTCGCGGATGTCTCGTCTTTCAGATGGACAAGGCTCCAAAGATGATGACCTGTCCAGGTCAAGCTACAACCCTGGCAAAGGGCTAACTAATGGTGTCAAAAGCAGTTCAGGTGAGCAAGTTTCATTGAAAACATAACAACATAAGACTTTACACTACACAAAAGGAATGTTTTTGAACAACGGTTTGGCTTTCTTCTCCCACACAGGTTCTCAGAAGTCAGGCTCTGTGGCTGCTCCTGGCCAACCCATTTATGTGGATTTGACTTACATTCCCAACCACTGTAGTGCCAAGAATGTGGACCAAGAGTTTTTCAAACGCATTCGTTCTGCATACTATGTGGTGAGTGGCAACGATGCAGCAAGCGGTGAACCAAGCCGAGGAGTCCTTGATGCACTGTTGGATGGCAAAGCTCAGTGGGGATCAAATCTACAGGTATTATTTACTTGTGTTTTAACCCATCAATTTAAGCATCATCACTGGTGACCCCAACCCTAACCCTGACTCTAACCTCAGGCAATCAGAATATGTAATTTTAGTTTTTAATACATTGTTCTCTACCAAGTTCCAATTACGGAATGAAGAATATAATCTTTCTAATTGACACATAGAAGAAACTATTCTGTTTTTTCCTGAAAAAACTCTGTTTTGCTGATCTCCAACTTATAGAGCTAGGTTAAGGTTATTATAAGGGTTACCGACTTGATAAAAAAAATATAAACACAATGATTTTCACTTTTAAATCTTACAAGTTTATGGTGCCATTTATTGAACACCTCAATCTCGTACTCGAGCTTACGTACGTACTAAAGTGTGCAGCTGCCACTCAGAATCGTAAGTGGTGATGCTTTTGTTTTATATTTCCTTAAGTTGGGCATGACATCAACCAGTGTTCTTGTCTGCCAGAAACCTGTTTGATGTCTAGAGAAGTTATACAATCCCTGATTGCTGTCGGAGCCATGTCTCTAGTCACCTCTGCGCTACGCTGAAAACTAGATAGCCAGCATACTCTCTATAATCCTGCTGTTAAGTGGTCACTCAGCAATAGCTATTATTGCATTCACTTCCTGTCGTGTAACATGAACGATCAGACAGAGTCATTTACCTCTTTCTCCTTACTTACTGGCTTACTGAATGCTAGACAAACCAAAATGCTTGACTCTGGTGGCTTTGGCTATGTTTTATATAAGATCTATCAGGACAACTGAATACTACTACAGCTATAAGTTTCATGGATAGGTTAAAAGAATTACACTTGCCAGCTCAAGTGACATCACTAAGCTATACGAGTTTAAACATACATGTAGTGTGATCACAAATTTTTACACCTATGGTCAAAAGTTTTCTTATTATGGGCATGAATGTCATGGTAATTTCAAGCTTTTATTGATTTCTTTGAACTGTTGTTTTTCCAGGTTTGAATAATGGTACAGTGGTACATCTTTAATAATCTTTAATAAATTTAAAGAACAATAATTGGGTTCACTCAGGGTAAAAAGTACATATACACTCACATTAATTGGTTACTTCTCAGCAAGTTGCTTCTTGACTAGATGGTTTTGGTAGACATCAGCAACCTCCTGGCATAATTCTGGCTGAATATTTGATCAGTCGTCCTGGCAGAATTGGTAGAGCTCATTTAAATAAGTTAGTTTGTTGGCACAGACCCAATCCTCTAATGATACATGACCCTGTTGAATATCTTTGGATTGTGTTCAAAAGCCAGGTCTGTGCCAACAGACCAACAACTTTAAATGAACTCTGGTTTTCTTGGCAGAATTGGTAATCAAACATCCACCCAAATTCTGTTTTTTAAAGTCATTTCAGATGCATGCTGCACAATCACTCCACACTTGAAAAAGAACAGTTCAAAGAAGTCCCAAAAAGCCCCAAATTACCACGACAGTAATGCTTACGATAAGTGTATACGAACTTTTGACCAGAACTTCACATTATAGCAATTACTGCTGCTCAGTAATCAGAAAAATTACGAAATCCTTAAAAGTGTACGAAGTTTTAAAATCTTCTAGGTACTCTCAGTTCTGGGTGTGCTTTGTTGACTACACCTCCCGCACTTTCCTTTGCGTTTCCCTCTCAGGTGACGCTTATCCCCACCCACGACACTGAGGTGACCCGTGAATGGTACCAGCAGACACACGAGAGGCAGCAGGAGCTCAACATCATGGTCCTGGCCTCCAGCAGCACCGTTGTCATGCAGGATGAGTCTTTCCCAGCTTGCAAAATCGAGTTTTAAGATCCACCTTTTGTCTCCTCTCTCCTCTCCTACTGGCCTCCCCAGTGTAGATCGCTTTTTATTTATTCTTCTCTATAGCCTGATATGCAAATGTGTATCTGCCCCGGTTATTTGTATTTGAGTCAATTTGTGTGAAAAGTGGAAACAGATCTGGGTAACTGCCCGTGTTTTCTAAATTTTTATTTATTTATTTATAAGGTTGTTGTGGCTATCACCATTTGTATAACAGTCGTTTTTTTAATTATTCACTGCAATCTTAATACTAAGTCGTGTGAAGGGAAGAATTTTACTTTCTGTCCCTTAACTGGATCTTTTCCTTATTTTATATAATACAATGATTTTTGACAAGATGCCCCTTTGTATTGTGAAAACAATACTACCAAGTTTCTAATTGAAGCACAATTAAAGGCAGCAACAAGCAACTCAAAAAAAAGTTTATCATATTGGAGAAGATCTAAGATATTTTCACCTGCTCCGTTATTCACTGGGGGTTGCCACATAAGGTAGCTCCACATTTGTTGATTTGGCATTTCTGTTTACATTTGATTCCCTTCTTTCCTGTTAGGCAGATGTGTAAATAACCTCACAACAGAGTTTTAAACATTTTGCTGATAGAATATTGTGATGAATTTCCTCTGCGTTTCTATTTCCGTCTCTTTGGGGCTCCGACTGATGTAGAGAAATAGAAAACATAAACCCAGAGGTCCACTCTGTATGTCTTTTCAGTATATTTGCTGTAGCTATAGGGACGCTCATATTCAAAGAAAATCTGTCTTGTAGTGACTTGTGCTATTTCTACAGTCCTCTCAAAGTGAAAACCACTTGTTACAGTTTCTCAGTGACTGTTTTTCCTACGGTGAATTTGAGAAATAAGTTCTCTGCATTTGTTTCTGTAGTCTTTGGTATGTTTTTCTGTGTATTTCCAGTCAACATATCGTCACACAGGTCACGTAGAGAGCTGTAGGTGGAGGTAATGATGTAGTTAAAAAAGAAATTAATAAAAAATAATCATCTGATCTTTGGTATTTACCTGTTTATATCTTTACATACACAAAATAGCACTCATTAGAGTAAAGTAGAGTAACCTCATACCTGTTGCTGTGTCGATACAAAGGTTGCGTTACAGAATGTATTCCATTACAACGATAGGAACATGTGGTTGTGAGGAGAGATTGCGCGTTTGCCTGGTTGACTAGTTTTGGTTGATGGTCACCCACATGTGCCTTTCTGTCCTGCTGTGCTGGAAGGGAAGAGAAAGTGATTGTAGAAATGTTAGGCATGCCTGTGTGTGATATCAGTGGCTCTGTGGCAGAGGCTCAGCAGAGCTGGGCTCCTCTGATGTTGTGAGTTTTCTTGTCAGCGCACAAAACAAAAAGGTCAGAGTTGTACATAGTGAGGGTAAAACGGCACCTTTTAAAGCACCGAATCAGTATTTCAGCTGCCACTCAAAAAAGCACAAAGGAGTGTGCAAGACTTCAACTGGATTTAGGTTTTTTTTGCTTTTGTGTTTTTGTTTTTTTTCAGAAAATGTGCAATTTCTTTATTTTTCCCTGAGCTCCTGAGATTTTTTTGTTGAATTTAGCCACAATCAACTTGTTGCATTTTATTTTGAAATTGTATTAAATTGTTTCCAGCCATAGCTTGGTTTTCGTTTTTGGATAACACTTCATTACCTTAATATTATAGATGTGATTTAGTTTGATCGAGTATTATCGATGATGATTTGTATATTTTGATAAGTTTTTGGGCAATTTAATAGATTTTAACAAGGAACTAAACCAACAATCAAACAGATGTAAGGACCAACAGGCCTCACCAGGGTTGCTATTTTATGATCCGCAATGAAAACGCAGATTTTCCTCTCTATGTGTCCTCAGCTCAGCTAGCGATGCGTGTATGACAGACGTGTGCGCAAACAGGCGCTGGCATCAGCGGCTCATATTTGTTTTGAATGTGAAGATGCAGATTACCTTTACGTTCTCTGTGGAGGACTTTGATATCCGGGTTGCCTTGGTTTTTGCTGCGCATCGTGTGGTACACCCGAGTCACACTCGCCAGATCAGCCTCATCGTAGACTGAAATACATCACATCAGCTGTGTGTGCAGGAAGGAAAACTTTGTGTGTAGGCTAAACTCACCGGTGTCTTTCTTTGAATGACAGGATACAGTCTGACAGCGATTTCTGTCAACAAACAACTTACACACCTTGAAGCGACAATGATATGGAGTCGAGGATTATATATAATTTTTATATATAATTATATATACCCTACAGCTGGGTAGGGTAAACTATGTTTTCCTCTTAACTCTCTGTTCTGCCAGGTCATTCAGTGACGGTGACATTCCTGCGGTAAAGGAATATTGTAATCACGCACTACTCACATATAAGCAAACCACTCAGACTGCCAGACACGAGGGACTCAGTTCGCTCACGTCAATACATTTTTATCTATAGTGGATTTCCTGTTACTCACATTTCTCTCAGTCAAAGCTTAACACACACACAGCTAACTGCTCTATTTTCGTGTGCAAAAAAATGCTTTAAAAAAAGTAAATATCTGTGGCATTCATACTTATCTGCAGTGGAACAACTCATAAATCATAAAGACTGTTGGTTTCCAGTGAGCCCTGCTTGTACGTGCATGTGTACCTACCTTCTGAGTTCTCCTGTATTGTAATAGCTTAAAACAAACCTGACTTAACATAGAAATGCTATTTTAAATGATGCTAGTTAAGAAGCTAAGCTGCCTGGTACTGAGGAGGCGCTGTGCTGTAAAGAAAGCCTCGTGATCGTTTCCTCCCTCCTTTTCTGCTTCATGGTTTTACTTCCATCTCTTGTTTTAAGTGCAATATTCTCTTTATCTCTCTTTAAACGCTTAAACAGGTCAAATAGAAAAGTGATTTATTGTTGAAAGGGAAAAGTGTGGTGAAGATCAATAAAAATATAATTTACGAAAGGAAAATGTGTCTTCTTGTCATTTTGTGTCTGAACCCTCCCTTAGTTACAGTGCAGTAGGTCAAAGCTGCTGGGGTGTTTCCTCTTCATTCACCCTCCTTCACTCACAATGTGTTTACGGTGGGGGGGGGTCTGTTGCCGGGGGCAGGTCTGCTGCATGTTTCTTCCTGTTAAAAGAGAGTTTCTCTTTCCCAATGTCATCAAAGGGCTTGCTCATAAGTGGTGATATGGTTGTTGGGGTTTTCTTTTTTTTGTGATTTGGCGCTATATAATTAAAACTGAATTGAACTGATTCTCAGGTGCAAAGCAGGGAGAAACTACAATGCTGAGCACGAGCTATGGAAACTGGTTACTGTAAAAGCTAAAAGAAATCCTAATATATTCTAATTAAATAGAGTCAGTTTGCTTAAGGATTTACACCTTTATATGCCTTTACAAAAGTTTCAAAGGGATGAATGGTTAAGACAGTTTAGGAGCCACTCATAGACCAGTTTTCCTTCCTCATGGCCTTAGAGCGTCAACATGATGTAATCCGCAGGAGCTGAATCCACACTGAAGTCCAGACACTGGAACAATCTGGGCTTTTTTCTGCTTGACAAACCCTTTTTTTTTTTAAGAGTTTAAGAGCCCCAAAAAATGCTGGATTGGAGTGCCGAGGCCCTGCACTGGTGATATGAGCCGTTTATCAAACAAAACAAAGCAAACAGATATGGCAGTGATTCACCAGACACCATGTAGTCCTTCTGAAGATGATACTCCAGCCTGGAAAGCTGGAGGACAATCCTTGCTGTGAGGAGCTGATGAATGGATGCTGCAATGACATCACTCGCTGGGTCATAGGATCAGGCTAGAGAATAGAGGGAACCGTAGATGTGGAGGTTTCCCTTTGCTTCAGAGCTGGAAATAACTATGTACCCTTCCGAAGCAGATTTGTGCCTTCAACAGCTGGTTACACTAAGCCTGTTAACTGTAAAATGTCATATTTTCATGTGAACCAGGAAATAATAATAAAGTGTTTGAGGATTTAGAAACATTAATTTGCACCATAGAGTTCAGTGGTAAGTAGAGAAAGGTGAATGCAAGGAGGTGTAAGGAGAATGTAGAGAGAATGACAACACAGTGTATCAACCCAAAAAGGATCCCGCTCCACCCTCTGGTTTGCATTATAGTGGAGGATTGTGACCGAAAAAATGAGATGGTGTCAACATGACACTGCTAACAGCCACAGTTACTCCAGCAGTCACTTGAGACCGGCTTCAAAAGTAAGTGAATCCCACAGACAGCATGATGTTTTTGGAGCCAGAAGTTACCTTATGGACGAAAGGGTTGACTGCTAAGTTAGCAAGCTAGCTAGCAAAGCTGCCTTAGTAAACTATATGGGTGCAGCAGATAGATATTGACTAATTAATACTAAATAACAGACAAATTATACTCACCAAAACTTTGTGCCACACAGTAAGTCATAGTATTAGTCAGATAATCCAAAAAACCCTGAAAAAGGTCCAGTTTAATGACTTGAAGTAATGAATGAAGCCCAGCAGACTCCAACTGGGACACCAGGCAAACAGCATTATGACCAGAGAAACCAGAGGAACTATCATTAAAGCCTGAACTGTTCCTGTACCAGGCTGCAAAACTTTAAATACCATTTTAACATAGACTGACTCACTTTGGAACCAACCTCAAGTGGCACAGAGAAAACTAAAATTTTGGCCACTTCAGCGTTGGCTTCATTTTTCAGAGCTGGAGGTATCCCATATTGAAATGTCTAGCTTTAACACTTTCTCCGTTAGACTTATATTTTGGACCCACCAGTCACTCATAAATCACTAATCTTTCAGACCTTGCATGGTGGTGAATGTCAAAAGGTAAGTTGACATATATAAAAACAGCGGACACAGAAGCACTTTGGCCCCCATAAACAGTTTCATAGCAAGTTTACAGTGGGGGATTTTTTTTTAATTCTTTTTTTGTTGTTGACTGAATAGGGTGCCTAGTTAATAACTTCATTTTCTCATCCAAACATAGTCACTTATCTACAATAAGATGGTCCTGGCCAAAACCAATGGCTCTGCTAGAGGATCTGATAGGCACAACAGTTACAGGCAGGCAGGCAGATGGATACATAAGGAACTATATTCTAGGACTTAAGGAAGATCTAATATTCAAAAAGTATTGGGTCCTTTCCAGGACGGAATTGCAACAACTTGACAAAGACTGATGGGCTGAACCAATGACTGTAGAAAACATCTTTCTACAGTCATTGGGCTGAACATGCCTCTCAACAGAAATCCAAAGGAAAAATCTAAAGACAATGGCAGCAACAGGACAGCAACACCTCACTTGATGGACTGTCTTCTACATCACCTGAACATCTCAACCCTGAACATTAATAGAGCACTTGAAGACTGAGATATCTTTTTATTCCTGAAAGGAGAAGAAGCTTTTGGGAACATTTAAGAGAGAAACATACTACTCTTTACCTGACTGTGTTCATCAAACACCTGGAAACAGTGCAGATGAAATGTTTCCATTCATTACAAGCTCATAAAATATCACCATCGCCTACGTTCCTCTGCATTTCTTCTATCCTCCAGCTCATCACTCTCACAGCACAGCACTGACCTTCACGGTGACAACACACACTGTGAGAACAGTAACTTCAGGTGTCAGGACACATTTACCTTTGACAGATTTACTTAGCTAACACTTCAGAGCTCATTTATTCTCAGGAAGAGAATCAGAGTCCTGTAGAGCGCTGGAGCTTCTGAACCTTCCCCCACTTTATTTATTTACAATGTGCTCCATGCACAGAGCCAGCATCATAAAGAAAAAAAAAATTTGCGTTTAGTGTGGAAGAACTTCCAAGTCCTGACATTAACTCGAACACCTCGAGTAACGGCTTGGCAGTAGATTGAAAGCAGAATAATGGAGAGTGTTACAGCAACACTCATCACACACGTAAAGCAACAACACCTCTAACACGGACTTCCAATTCAATCAGCCAGTGCCAGGCTGCGACAGCTCGTTCCTAAGTGATCCAGATAAATTAGTATTCAACGATGGTCGTTAGTTTTGAGATTTAATTTCAGCAATAGCATTACCGCTTTTGCACACAACAAAGACACTTTGGCCACATGAAACTTCAGCTTCAGTGCGACTGTGTGGAGTGAAATGGAAGCTGCAGAAACTAAAAATGACATCCTTTACCTACAGAAGTAAACAAAGCTTAAAGCTTTTCTCAGAATTACTATTGATTTCTAATAGAATTATTCTTTTTTTTTTTTTAAAAAACACCGAGAACTAGACACTCGTTCTGAAAAAAATGATTGATCTCAGAATTTGTATAATGAGAAAGAAAGATACTGAAGGTTGTACCAATGGTATGAATTTAAGAATCCTAGGTGACATCTTTCTTGATTGATTTTGTTCAGAAGATATTCATAAAACTTGACCGTTTGAATTTTTGGAAGATACACTTACTGTATGAATTGGAAAATCCTAAATGGCCTCGTTCTCGAGTTATGGCATTCATAAACTTGGGTGTCCATGCTGCAGGCCCTCCAGGGAGGGTCAACAACAGCCCATTAGTCTTATATCTGAGGGATAAAACCTGCACGCTATAAGTAAGTCAGAAGGACGTGTAAATGAACCCATCATGCACAAAAACGTGAGCTTAAGAAGACCGCACAGCAACACTGGTGTCATGTTTTTTTATTCTGTACACACAGACAGGTCAGAGTTTCCCAAACTCACAGTCATGGATTTCACCTGCAGCACTTTGTGATGTAACGTGAAACCGGACTGATTGAACACGGAATTGCACATCAGCATCCTCAACTACCTGAATAGTTTCTCAAGCACGTGTGCCCGCCTCCACGCACACAGCTGCTACATAACTGGTCGCCACATTAAAAAGCACACTGAATGTAAAATGCCCCTCCTGTTTGTTCAGTGATGATAAAAGATTAGCTTTCATATCCTTCCTGCATCACGTCGTGACTTTACAAAAAACAAATATACACAGTAGCTCTGGTACAATTACATATCTGATGTGTGGGTATTAAAAATACAGACTTTTTGTTTTTAGATGCCATTTCAAAATAAATATTTCCTCTATCATTTCCTACTGATTATATTAACTCTGTAATGAGGCTTAAGGACTTTGGCAGTAAGCAGTGCACACACGGTTTGACCTGGAGACTGAATGCTTACATTTCACTGGCAGTAATGAAGATTCAGCTGCTGCCACTCAGCTTCAGTTTCTTTAAAAATCAAACATGCAGTGCCACGGAAGCTTGGCACCGGATGGACGCTGCAGATTGACGAAAAGCAGAAGATTTGCTGATTGTATTTTTCCAAGTCTGTGTTTTATCATAAAAGCAGCAAGTCTTGTAGTTCCTGTACTGGGTAACAAACAGAAAGCTCGCTGCTTGCTAGCGATCATTAGCCACATCAACATGCCCTGAAAGCTGGTACTGTGAAAGTAGATATATATCCAGCACACGTAACACAATTTAAAGCTCCATTAATCAGTAACTTTATGGTCAAAATAAATCAAGAAAAAAAAATACCGCACAGAGAATCATCTTACGCAATTTTCTGCAGCTTTTCAGCCTCATTTAGCTCAAGCTTTAGCCTAATAGCACATTTAAGACTCATCTGTCGTCCCCCCTGTGTCTACAATCATACGATTCAAAGAAAGGCATTTATAACAGCCTACAAGTGACAGTAACAAAAAGCTATTCTATTTAGCTTGACCTTCTACCAAGTTGTTCCATCTTCACATGCGGATGGACTGAACCAGAGGACCAAGTGGCTCAGTTTCAAAGGCAATGAACAGCATGTATGGCATTGTCATCTGATTTTCCAACACAGAGCTGCCCAAGATCACTCATCAGAGTCTCTTAAGAGAGAAAAGGGAAGGCCTGGATAATTGTAGGTCAGTGCAATACTACGCTGTTCATAATAATGATGAATGCTGTAATATTGGGAGATGTAACCACAGCAGTTTTTGAGTCTTACAAAAAGTTGCCCCAGTGTTGCTCTACGGTTCGCCTGTGTTAGTGGGTCCAACCTCCAGGGGTGTCTCTTGATGTGGGAGGCTTTCTGGACTGTCCGTCCACAACTCCATGGACTCCTGGGTGTCAAAGAATTCATCAGGCCCCTCTGGAGACTGGGGTGTCTGGGAGCTGGAGCCTGCCTCGCTGCTGCTCTCTCTGAGCTCCAGCAGCACAGGCAGGGAGCCCGGGAGGCAGTAACCCTCCATCCGACCCAGAGAGAGTTCAGCTAAAGCTGAGCATGGAGGCCTGAGGCTGGGATCTGAAACTGCGCTGCTGGAAGGATCGGCAGCTAATGAAGGCCCCTCTTCCACTTCCAGCGGTGGCGCAGGGTTGTCGGGCTTCTGGTCGGTGACTACACATGGCTCTGGATCATCTTCTGGTGAGT
>VUQG01044239.1:26852-46165 GCA_015106755.1 Etia nguti
AAGAAAGCAAAAAAAAAAAAAAAAAAAAAAGGGGGGGGGGGGGGTAAACTCTTAAATGATAAGCAGCAGCCAGCAGCTTCTCCTGGCTGCCACACAGCCAAAGGTCAGGGGAAAAAGAAAGAAAAAAAAAAGCGGCAGATTGTCAAGCAATTTTAGTAAAGCTTAAAGCAAGAGAAAAACACATTTTAAAAAAGGAAAAACAAAGCAAAAAAAACAAAACACACACACATCATATTGCTCCTTTGCAGTATCTCAACATTAGTTAAAACAGGAGTGGTAACATGAACTATGAGAATCCACGAAGGAGCAAGAGTGACGCAGGACGTTAACAGGAAGCGGCAGAGCCCAAATCTGAAACCACCTCTCCAAAGAAAGACGGCAGGAGCTGTTAAATGCGCAGCTACGTCTACTGTCCACATCAGGGCCACCCGACTACACCGCTCGGTTACTTTGCAGCATTCGATGCCAACACAAAAACGGCAACGCGGGGTGGGGGGAGTGCGGGGTGCTCGTACCTGCCGCAGTACACCAGAGTGATGGGGCCACTGCAATGGTGGAGGTGTCATCTTGTGTTCCTGTGGTGAATGACATACTGTATGTAAACAACACCAAGAGAAACTAATTTAGCAGCCGGGTTTATCAGTGTTTGCAACGTGTCTGCAAGAAAGTGGGGCGATTTTAAAAGTTACGCTTTAAATACACATCCAGAGTCTTCATGTCTGATGTTCACGGAAACCTGCCACCAAAGCAACAACTCTTTCAGCCATCGCACTAGTTACACGACCAAAAAGAAAGAAACCAATCACCCAGATGAGAAATCCATATAAAGACCAACTACATGTCTATTAAATCCATTTAAACCCATTTAAACAAGTTCCTTGGAGCAGAAGGACAGAAAAGACAGCAGAGCACACCAGCATGTGGTCCAGAGCAATATAATCCTTGCTGCTAGGGTAATATCTTGGTGACTAGAACTCCCGTCTCAACACCCGTCACAAAGTAGTGGAAAAAAGAAACAGTTCGAATGAAATACTTCAGTTTTTGTGAACAACCACATCTGTGCAATGATATCATATGTGTGCTAATGGATTTAAAAAAGAAAAAAATACCCCAACAGACAAAGGAGATGGGATGAACCAAGCCTTAACCCTCCCAGTTTGCCAATAGGAGCTGTTCCTGGTTTGATCAGCTGTGACTGGACGAGCAAACCAGGAGGAAAACTCGCAGGTTTAAAATCACTGAGGCTCAGCTCAGAGGAAAAGAAGGGAAGGGTTAAACACTGATTTATTGTTTGTGGTGTTTGAACAATGAGCTCTGTTGACATCCTCTACGATAATGACCACAGTTGTATATTTTACGTGTACGCATGCACACGCACACGCACACGCACACACACACACACCTATTGACTGGGAGGGGGGAAAGAAAAAAAAAAGCCAATAACCGAATTATTGGGGTAATGGTGATCAATCTACAGACTGTATGTGGGATGTTTAACAGGGTTCCCACTCTTGGCTCTTTACAATATTCTCCTGCTTTTTAACCAGGGAAACTGAGAAGGTGGGAAGATCATTCATAAGCTTACAAGCTTAATGAACGAACTGTGGCTTTTACTTTTCTTTTTAACAGATTTTTGAGATTAATGCTAGAGAATACACTGTAATGTACCTCAGCACTGTGCTAGTGTTAACACAAAGCCTGATGACACTAGATTTGACAGATATTTACCAGTCAGAAGTTGCTGTCATGTTCTTTTTAGGAATGATCCTATAGAGGCACTGAACTTTTACCAAAAAGCTCCCTCTAATAATGCCTTCTTGATGTCTGATTGCACTGATGCAATAATATAGAGTCTGGTGTATTCACAGCTAGCAAGTGCACTTCCCTTATGCAGATACATTGGCTAGATGTCAGTAGATTGCAGACTGCACTCAACTGAATTGTGTCTTCTTAGCCCTTCTAATTCAAGCCGAGTGTCCATGTCTATTTACTCTGAGACATGGAGTCCAAAATGAGAAGATGAGTAAGCAAAGCTCATTTGTCCAATGACAGCGATGCTGAGGCGTTTTGTTGAGAACATCCTGAGCTTGTCTCTGAGTAAGCGGTAAGGCTTTTTGCGTGCAGCTGTTAGCCTCAGTTAGCCGCTATTACAGGCGTTAGATCAATTTCAAAGACAGTTTTGCTAACATTGTTGGACTTTTACAAATATACACGATTCTGGATTCCTGGTTCATCCAGTTCTCAAGAGAAAGCAGCAGCAAGGAGAATTTCATGATTTGATCCAGGAGTTGAAACTGTCTCACAGCTGCCTTCATGCATATTTCATGATGTCAGTGGGGCAGTTTATTGGCAGCTTTGGGACCACATCTGAGGAGGCAGAGAGATTATTTCAGAGAGTCAATGGACCCGGAGCAGCCTCTCGCGTAAAATGGTATTATTACTCTTCAGGTAAATTCAGTGCACGTTTTGAGCCACGCAACCGAAATGAAGAAGAAGAAGAAGAAGAAAAGGTGCACAACAATTTTGGAGGACTGAACAGCAGCATGTTTGCTTAAGATGAAAATTCTAGGCTCTCCATAAGCAAATAAACGCACAAACGGACACAATGGTGGTATCGTAAATTGAACGTAAGCCGGCCACGCAGACTTGAGCTCGACTTCTATATAGTTTTTCCAACTTTGTAAAAAAATAAAAATAAAACATGATAAATGAATAAATCCAAGAACATAAATACTGAACTGGGTTAATTTAGTAAGATATTAAATGACAACAAGCCCAAAATAATAGACGTGAGAAGTTTAAAAAATGATTTGTGTTGTTACCGTTTTAAAAGTACTACTGCTACACATTGTCATCTAATCTCTCATTTAACAAACATACTTGTTCCACGTGAAGTTGAGCTGACAAGAGACAGATGAAATGACATAATCCAGAGTTGACAAGAAGTGCAAGTTAAGTTACCAGAAGTGCAATCGAAATCGTCCTAACAAGTGCTACACTGAACATGACGACACAGAGAAAGAGCATGCGATCGAGATGAGGAATGAGGAAAAGAATCGTTGGAGCTTTATCAGATGGGTGCATATCTGCCAACAAGTAGCGATCCTATTTCCTGACTCCTGCGTGCTGTGCTCCAGCAGCTCCCTCACCTGAAGGATTCTCAGTAGTGACGTTGACGCGGATCTATCTCCTGTTGTCTGCTATAGACAGACCCTCAAAGTGAGTGAGTCGTGAGATTTTCCAGAGTTCTACGCAGGACTTTGGCTGGTAAACATCTGACTGGTTCTTAATTAGCTGAACAGGAATTGCAATTGTGGGTTTTTGACCCACAATAAATGATTCTGCTTCATTTCTGAGCCTTCTTTGTCTTTTGCAAGTCCTCAAAACTTTTTGAAATCCAACAATAAATAAAACAGCCCTCTGATAAGGCAAGGTTGATGAAAAAATAAAAAAAATCTTTGATCGTTGTCATTCAGATGCATTTTTTTCTTTCAACTGGCCCAGTGATTTCAAACCTGTAAGTCTTCTGATCATGACCAAACTAAATCAGCATTGCTGGAGATTTATATAAACTGATATGTGATGTTAAAACAGCAGGCAAACTGTGTTGCACAGTCTACGTCCTTTCTCTTACACATTCCTCCTCTACTTGGTAGTTTGCAATGGGAATGAAAAGCAGACCAGCAGTTAATAACAATATATTTTATTTTTCAATCCCTATTTGTTTGTTTTTTTCTACATGTGTGTGAGGCCTTTGTAAAATTCTCTGACATTCCCTGTCTCTGTTATTTTACAATTTTAGCGACTAGTGGGAACCCTGGTTAGAAAGAGAATGTCAGGTAGTGTTAGAAAAGTCCAAAGCGTATGGGTAAACAAAAATATAATTAAAAATAATTAGAAAAATAAGATAATGGAAACCTGGAATGTTGGAGGGCCATGTGGAAAAAACAAAATAAATTAAAAAAAATCCAAGGTTAAAAAAAAAAAAAAAATTATTAAAGTTTGAAGACATGCAAGACAAAGGTAGGTGAAGTGGAAAAATACTTGAAAGAAGCAGACGTACCATTAGTCGGATGCTTTGCAAACGACACAGAAAATCGTTTTACTGCCGGCATAGACAACAACTCTGAGGAAATAAAAAAAAATAAAAATAAATCACTAGTGTTACTATGAGCCACAGTAAATTGTATATTAGGTTTGATCATTTCTTGTTCTTTTCTAAGGCGGACGCAATGCAGAAGAAGACAAGTCATCAACTACAAATGTGTGGTTTAGGAATCAGTTAGTGCTCCAGTTTGTGAAGGGGCCCTGACTGAAGGTGCTGTTAAAACAGAAAGTTGATGGTTAAAGATGGCTGAAGATGGCTGTGGGTCAATACGCTGGCACAGCATCTTCTAATAAAGTGAAATGACATGAGTTTAACTTAAAAATATAAACATAAACAAGCCCAATAATCCCGACTAATGCTGCTTTTATTGCCTCCAAGTTTAACTGAGACAGAGTAAAGAACAGAAGTACAGTCTGACTGGGTTGTGTACAACAATTTAAAAAACAACTAGTGAATCTGACCTACATTACGATGCTTCAGCATAGAAAATAAATAAATAAAAATATGAACCCGACTACTCTCGCAGAGGAGGGTCCACTGAGATATCCCCATTTGGATTCACTGGCTGCATTGAAAACAGAATGGAACCCTACAGTCTTGAATATGAGGTGGAACAAGATGGATGACAAAAGACCAAAATGTGAGACAACCAGGAGGGTGGATGCTTTATGATACCGCACTGCCACCTAGTGGACAACATGACAAACCTCGATGTACAGCATTGAGATTCTTATTTTGAAAGAGGGGCAGTTAGCTGTTTAGTGATGAAGTATTTTATGTTACTTCAGTAGCTAAACAGAAACAGAATGAGAGACAAAGAAATTACACCCCCCCCCAACAAACAAAAACAAAACATGTTGGTATGTAAAAATGTGAAACAGCCATGACCAATCAGGCATTGGGAGAGTGATGGGGAGGCATATTATTTTATTCCATTTATATAGTGCTAAGGCGCTATATAAGTGCTACCTTACAGAATAAAGTGCCAAGGTGCTTTATATTGCAAGGCAGAGACCCAAAATAAAAAGAAAGGGTCCAGCAGGTTGGGGGGAGGGGCTAGACCTCCATATGCCAGTAAGCTGCACCCTTACTGCTAACTGGTAGCTGGATGAAATCCTGGTACCAAACCTGGCTTGAGACCTTAAGCCGGTGCACTGTCCTGTGTCCCTACTGGTGCAAGACAATGCCCTGCCTCACGTGACCAGAGTGGGTAGGCAGTTCTTAGATGAAGAAGGCATTGATGCCACTGACTGGGATCTTATGTATTGGTGCATCCAAATCCATCATATCCCACCAAATACTGTCCAGGAGCTCAGTGATGCCCAGATCCAGGTAATAAGAACATCTTCTAGGACACCATCTGTCAGCTCATTAGGAGCTGCTCAGATGTCATTGGGAGTGTATACAGGAACAAGAGGACAATACACACCATTTAACCACATTAAGACACAATTTGGATCTGCTGTGATTTCAATGTTTAACTCAGATTTTTGGTGGGATTTTGAATCTGTCCCCTGACAGATTTCCACTAAACGCTGAATTCCACAATGTAATGAAGTTTTTTGAGCAGTGTAAATAGTTTACTACCTACTGATTAACTAAATTAGCTCTCATGTTGCAATGATTAGATTGTTTTTAACTGACATTCTACAAAGCACCCCAACATTTTTTTCCTGTGGAATCAAAAGTGTAAGACTCCACCTGAGAGTAAATTTACTCCACGCTTTTCTGAAATGTATCCTGGAAAACTAAATTTTAAAGCAGCCATGCTATTCTGCATTTCCTGTTGCCCGTTTAGCAAATATTAAATAGTAGGAATCTGTTTGGAAGTTTTCGTTTGGTCTGAGGCAGGATTCCTAAAAAGGAGAACATCAAATTTACTCAAAGCAGTAGAAAAAAAAAGATTCAGTGGATATGGTGACTAGAATGCGGAGCCCCGCAAGGGACATGGGAGAAAAAAAAATGAAGATGAACTTTTGCGAGATCTCGCAAAACTTTGAACTGGTGGGTAACAGACGTCTCCGAAAACGTCGGAGCACTTTTGCAAATATGTGATGTCTTGATAAACCGAGCACATATTTGAAGTTTACACAGCTACATTCTCGCCTGAAAATATCTTAAAAGTTTATTTTGTGACCCAGAAAGGGTAATATTAAAACTAAGTAGCTGCCGCCATTGTTGGAAACTATGAATTCTGGGATAGGCGACGAGCCAGGCGACGAGCCAGGCGACGAAGGCTGTCCCAATTCAAAGGCTGCTCCAAATGCGTCCTTCGTGGCCCAAAAGGTTTTGCGAGATCTTGCAAAAGTTCATCTTCATTTTTTTTTCTCCCATGTCCCTTGCGGGGCTCCGTACTAGAATGAATATGGCGTTAACAAAAATATGACTAAAAATGTGAATTTTTTTTTTATTATATACAAGTATGGGCATATATGATGTTTGTCCCAGTAAAATTCCACTGATTATTTCCGCCTAACTACTGTAATGAATCCATCTTAAACATGTTTCATGTTTAATTGTGCAGCTTTCAGACGGTCATCGCAGGTCAAACATATATATTTTACACATTATGACAAAGAGGAGATGTGTGCTGATTTGCTGTTGTCCTGTGCAGGTTTGTGAAGGCGCGCGGTCTCAAACACGTACCGTCTTTGTAGGACAGACTGCTGGTGGAGAATTTTTTGCGGTGTGCGCGTGCGTAGTCCTGCAGGTTGGGGGCGCTAGAGGACCCACCTAGGACAGTGGTGCTGAAGAGCCCAGCGCACTGAGAGCCTGTGAGGGGGGCGGGCCGGGTTAGTCACTACTACATAACATGCTGTTACTCAAACAACTGACCAGAAAGAGACAGAGAAAGATTAAGAGACAAAAAGAGGAAAAAGAAAGAGACAAGTAGAAACAAGGACTCACGGAAGACCGTGCACTTTTCAGCCTCACGAGGGGCCAGAGAACTAAGGTTAAAGTGAGGTTAAAATAAAACATCCACCCTGACACCCCATTACAAGTTTTTTTTAGGACTTTGCAGTACAATTAGAGAGGACCTCCTTTGCCCTTGTTCATTTTCCATCACATATAAAATATTACAGTTGTGGCAGCTCATGTAAGGACGTGAGAAAATTTCAAAGACCATGTGAGCCAAAGCTGAGGATTCAGACTGCTCTAAATCCTCTCAGTTTCACTTTTTTTTCCTACTATTGGCTCTGTATGATATCAGAGAGAGGGGGGAGGATATCCTAATATAGTCATCTCAGGCATAAAGATCTGTTTGTGAGGGGCAGCCAATCAGATGAAAGATTCCTTCAAGAGGAAGAGGGAGGAGCTTAAACAGCTCATTTCAGACAGAGGGTCTGTACAATACCAAGTGTAATCCAAAGCTACTCTACAACACTCCAAAAAAACGGGGGCAGAGCATAAAAGGTCCCCTTTAATGTATTAAGTGCAACTTTGTAGCTAAGGCTAGAATTCTTCCTCCCCTTCACATATTTAATTCCTACATTTCCCAGAATGCTTTAACATCGATAAGAACACCAAAGAGTAGTACAGAAAGGGGAAAGGAGTTTACGCTGCGTCCACACTGGAAACAATTAGCTTTGAAGCTGATGGCTGGTTGCGGACACTCTAAGCCCCAATTGCCTAGGTAACCCTCTAATGCAGGGGTGTCAAACATAAAGGCCGGCGGCCAGAATTGGCTTGCCAATGACTCCAATCTGGGCCACTTGAAAAATGTGGAGGAGGACACAAATTCTAAAATTTTAACTGTATTTTCATAAGTTTTACAGCTTGTCCTAATGATAAAGATCTCCCCCATGGCCATTCACAAAATAGAGTAAATAATTAATAGATAAACTACTACATAACATTTCTACATTTCTTGTAATTTAAGCCCAAAGCAGCATTTCTTTATCATGTAGAAAAAAATGAGGTGTGTTGTTTTTCTTACATTAAAATATCTCAGGGAATAAATGTTTAGTTCAAATGTCGTCAAGTTCTTTACGCAATGACAGAAATGTAAGAGGAGTTTGAAATCCCTGCTCTAATGTATTTACTACCAGATCTGTCAGTTAACAGTATCCTTACGTTATCAACCACTTCAATCGCTCGGCTGGAAGGGAAAAGAATTTCGGCGGTCCTGCCCGCTTCGTGTTGCCAGCAGTTATTCGGCCTTTAGTCGCTTGAAATCACAGAATGTCATTCACCTTTTGTGGTCTCTGGTCACAACGTTGCTCCCAATTGCTTCCAGTGCAGACGCAGTATAGAAGTTAACCCTCTGAGAGATAACTGAGAAGGATTAACATCAAACCTGGCATTATCCATGATGTTTTAGACTTTAGCTCAGACTATGCCTGATGTCATTCACACATTTTTGAAAGACAGAGTGACAGAGAGGTAACATTTCAGATGGATTTTTCAACAGCTCAATCTCAAACACAGTCAACCCCTGAAATTGCTTAAAGGCAGAGAAAGCTCAGAGGCTTTAAGGGCCTGTGTAAAGGTTAACACTTTAACTCGGAATACAAGATTCAAACATACCACTGGTGCAAATGCATGACCAATAATTTTCATCATATTTAGTTTGCATGAATGGACCAGAAACAACCTCAAAATGACTTCCTTTCTGATTTCTTGAAATCATGTCACCAGCAATTAGCAACGGTATCATGTCAGACACATTTATCCATGCAGAATTCTTTTTATTTCAGGATGCCAGTCATCTTTGTCCTGGAAACTAGGCCATCCTGTTATGGAGGGATGGGTTTACCTCTGACTGCTGATGAAGTCGCAAACCTGCAAAATGCTCAGCTCTAAATTTCTTTTGAGACTGCTCATAAAAAAAGAAGCTTGCGTGCATTTCCCAGAACAATGAACACAGGCCTCATTCTGTGTCACTTCCATTAACAATAATGTCTTCCCAAGACAAAAAGTCTCGTAGCTGCACCCAAGCCTCCCACACTCAGTAATGTCACACAGTTGCCGTGGCAACAGAGCATTACAATACCTACCTAATCCGCTTTGTTTCATCTCAGGGGACTGACGAGAGCAGAACGAGAAGAGGCGGTAACTCCCTACTTTGGAGGAGGATGTTTCCGACAGGACCTGGTGGAAAGAACACCCCACACATACCACAAGCATATTTAACATCACATACCAGCCACCACTACTTTATTCAGTGAAATATAGCCTTAGATAAGACGAGAGGCTAAAACCAAAGAAAGGAAGTTTTCTGTCGATAAAACACAGGGCAACTTAAATGATGCACCTTCTCTGTAGAAGTTAACAGACAGAGTCCAGTTACACTGCTGGAACTGTTAATAGTGTCTATAGTGAAGAGGTGTTGAAACAATTTTAAAAATTCCTATTCTGGGTCTGCTTCTTTCTGCATTCAGTGTGAGTCTCACCTCCATGGATCCAGTCTTATGGTTGCGAATAAGTGGGGACTTCCTCTGAATGGTGATTGGCTCAGACAGCGGCACAGCCCGGTCAGTTTCATCCCGTGACAGGTCCTCCAGGCTGCTGGGGTCGGGTTGTTTTTGCCCGTTCTGGATTGAGCAGACATACTGTATAAAACTGACGGCAAACGCTGCCATCTGCAAAAGAACAATGAGGAAGAGCAAACTCTTTGATGCAATCCCACCTGCCGTGCCACCTCTGCAGAGGCGGGCCTGAAGCCAAAGCCGGTGGGAGCGTTCTCCTCCTCTTCAACACCTTTCACACCGGGGCTGAAATGAAGCTCTACATGGAAGCGCTCCTCAGAGGAGATGTCCTGTAGCAAGATAATATCGGTTATTAGAAATTTGTAATTGCTGAGCCTTTAATATTTTTGAATAACCTGTGTTGAAAAAAAAAATAGAATACTGCAAAAAAAAAAAATCTATTTTTTGGGGGTGTTATGATTTCAGCTTACAATTGAAACCTGGGACCTCAAATTCTTTTGACTTCATAAACATTGTGTAAATTACTGTTCAAACAGTATAAATACTATAGATCTCTGTATAGGTCACTACCTTCAACCACAATTATGGCAAAGGCTGCTGACCTGACGGTTGTCCAGATGATCATCATCAAGAAACACCCAAACCAAAAACACTACGCTGTCAAAGCAACCCGGGCTTCACCTCAAGCCGACTGCCTCCACGTCATACTGTACTGATGCAGTAACTCCTGGTAAAATGAACACACTTTCAACTGCATATTGTATCGGTATTATTTTTAGACTGATCATAAAAATATTCTAACATTTTGAGATTTCTGATTCGCCCTGCACAACACTCTACCAACTACCAGGTATCAGTCTGGTGAAGCGTGGTTGGGGCGGTCTGATTAATTGCTGGTGTTCAAACAGGTGAAACATGTCCAGATAAAGATTACTGCACTCCTGAAAATGTTGTGTATCGAATTTCTTCAAACAAAAAGAAAGGAAAGAAAATGCTATAAAGCTAGCATGTCACAAATAGAAACATGTGACTATATGTCTACCACAAATAGTCAGAACACCAGAAGAAAAAGCAAAAGAAATGAAAAACACTACCTTATTGTTGTCCTCATACAGCATGATGACAATCTGAGTCATGTAGTTGAGTTCGGAGACAGCACTGAGGTAATCCATGGCACGCTTCCACTGCTGGTCCTTCTCCTCCTGTTGCACGCACATGTATACAGATAAAGAGAAGAAGTCACCTTCAGCTTTGTGCCCCCTCTGAAAACATTTAAAGCTCAGCAAGATCGATATTTGCTTACATCAAGCAAGCCCCCATAGCGGAAAATGCTGAGCAGGGAGTGGACGTGGCTCTCACTAGTGAAATATAGACGGGTCCTGACGTGGCGTCCAGGAGACATCACCCCTCGAGAGTACCTGCAAACGTACAACCAAAGTCAAGTCCAAAATATTCTCCAGTCAGTCGGAACGCTATGTATCTTTGCGTATTTAAGTCACGTGTTCTCTTGTAAATCCTAATCTTAGACCCACAGAGGGTGCAGTTTGTTGACAGACTCGTCCTCATGAGTCCTCTGAAGGTCAAGTTGGATCTTTCTGACCAGTGGGAGGCAGTAGGCGTATGCTATGTCCAGTTTCTCCACTTTATTTATGCCATATTCCTGCAGAAAAAACCCCCCAAAAAACAACAGACAAACAGTTAGAGGTTCCCTCACTTAACATCTACTCAGAGTATATTAGTGTAATTCAAGTAAACAGCTTGATTTTCAGGTGCTTAGGAAAGTTTTGCACTTTGTTACAGAGCGAAAATATCAGCTCACAGCTATGCACAGACTAAACTTTCCATTAGCTTCACTGTTTTTTTGTTTTGTTTTTTTAAAGACTCTAGCAGCTATACAGCATATCACAGTACTACCATCATCAATCATATCTTATATATGTGGGCCTATATATAGGTTTACAATAGCACTCAGTATATACTGTGTGTATATAAAACATAACACATTTAAGTGACATCATGAAAAAAAAAAAAAAGAAACGGCTCTGAACAGGAAAAGTCAACATCTGGTTCACTGGAGTCCACAGCTGTAAAGTGCAGCTTTAACAACCTCTCTGATCTTTTTGGATTTTTTCTTCTCAACTTCATGGTACAAATGATTCTGCCGTCACATAAAACCCCCTTTAGCCTTCAGCAACATGTCATCTTTTCCTTGCACATGGAGGAGCTGCTTGTTTTATCTGTTTATTGTCACATCAGTCATTTAAAGACTAATGCATGAATCTGTGACCAGTATGTCGCTCAGAACCATCCTAATTACAGTGGTCTTCTTTTTTTCCTCCCCCTGCCCCCTCACCTGTGGGATGACGATGTCAGCCAAAGCTCGAGACAGTCTGAACAGTTCCAGGGTGTCCTCGAGGCCGAGGGAGGCGTTGTGGATGACGTCGTACTTGACGCAGTCGTAAATGTCGGGGATTTTACTGATGTCGTAGCGGCCGTTCTTCATGCGGAAGTCTCTCTCTAGCTTGGACCAGCGCTGCAACATCAGCTCCAGCGTCTCGCTGTGGTACAGCTGCAGGTCTGGTGAGAAAAAGATGTTTTCAGCTTTTCACTGCATCTTTCAGGGACATTCATACTTTGTTTTTTTTTTAAGCTTCAGAAAATGTGCTAAGGGTTGAGCTCACCTGCAGACTTGGGGTCTTCCATCCTTTTGCGGATCTGGGAGGTGAGGCTCTGAATGAGGGCGTAAACCTGATCACATGTGGCCACTGGGTTCTTAACGATCTTCATGGAATTCACCAAAGAAGCGCTACAAGTTGGTGCTAGCTGTAACATCCACATGGAGAAAAGCACAGGCAGTGACTTACAGAATACTCGACTTGCTTTCACTTTGCCACTGGTGAAGCACGCATCAGTCGATCGTGTTCATTGAATTGTGGGAGGCCAAAAACGTGATTACGACTCAAATCCGATTAATTGCGCAGCCCTACTACCACACATGCTCTTAAATATAACCACACAAATTGCTTTTGCATGTCACGGTTAGCGGTAAACACAGTTGGTCAGTCACCCTGTCGTAGTCCTCGTCGGTGAAGTCTCTGTCCTTCTGCAGGATTTCATGGAGCCGGGCTTTGACACGGTGCTGGCAGCTGCTCAGCGAGTCGCTGTCGTTGTCCAGCAACCCGTTCATGTTGGCGCTCTTCACCATCTGCACCAGGATGGGAGTCAGCTCACCCTCCAGAGCCAGCAAACCCTGCCCACACAAACACATTTCATTAGTTATTGCGTGTCCAGTATTTGGACAGTGTGTGATGTGACTTGTAACAAAGCTCAAAGGCCTTAGCCTTCCTATTTTTGTTAATACATTTCTGTGCTGACTGAAGCTCTTAGAACAGCAGAATGCTGCGTACCTTTGCAAAAGCAGCAGCTGTCATCTGCACCCTGCCTTCATCAGAGGCATATATCTTCAGGTCATGTCTGTAGGTGCTATGTAGCCGCAGTAACCCGCAGCCTGGAAATCCGGCATAGTCTCCTACAAAACACAATATGCACACACACACTCGTAATGTCACTTTTAAGCTTGTCTGCACACAGAGAATGAAGATAATGCTGAACACACTGCATAAAAAACACAAGTTTTAGTAGTGTGCCAACAAATATTCACACATATGACCCAAGCGTGTAAAAAAAACTTGCAATATTTATTTAAGGGTCTTGCTGGACACCCTAGCTAAAATAAAACACATTTATGGGTGTTTCTATTTCACATCCTTCCTCACACCTCTGACCTTCTATGCATCAGCAGCCTGCTGTGTGGGACTGACGGTGGTTTGTGGCTTTTGTAAAGGATTTCTCTGTTTAAGACCTTTCATAACATGTAACTGATGAGTTAACCGTTTCCACACCTCCCTAACCAACACGGACCTGAGATTTCAGCATATTCATTTTTCCATCACCAGCTTATTGCTCAAAGTTACAATAGCAGAAACAATGCATGTGGTAAACACTACGTGGCACTGTTCAGAGGAAAACATCTCACCTTGTCCTCCAGGGTACATACAGCGGAAGGCTCTCCCCAGTTCTTCAGCCTGCACTCTGCCAGCAGGGGTCAGCTCCCCCCCCCACTTCAGCACCAGCAGCAGTGATGGCCCTTCCTTACGAGTGTCTGGAAATGAACACAGAGGCAGGCAGTTAACACTCAGCTTTAGCTTGTTCCTTCAGTACACCACCTTAAGGAAGAAGCCATAAAACATGTCTTCGTACCTTCCTCTTCACTTGAGGTTTTGGGCTGCCCATGGGGCAGGTAAGTAAGCTGCACTTTTCTGTTGATCCCCGAGAAGTGACCATACCTTTGTTACAGGAAAAAAGCCAAAGATGCTTATGGTTAGCAACGTATGTCATCTCACCTCTGATAAGGCAAGAGGGGCTTGCTATTATGACGACTACGAAAATATGATCTTGGCTGTGGCTGTAAATATTTTCAGCAGTGTTATAACAGAAAGACTGACTTTGAAAATGTATGAAAATGTAGAAAAGAAGTGCATGCTGCTGAGGTAGGCTCTTCTGTTTTTACTTACTGTGGTGTAGTTATAATAGCCATTAGCAGAAACAGTTGTAAAACCTATTAAAATACATTTAAAAGTCCAAACTTTTAATCCCTCCTTCACATTCTCTAAAGTCATCTAGTGGGACAAACATAATGCCCCCCGCTTTAGAAGTTACACTGTGGTTTAAAACAGTTTGCCAAGCTGAGCCAGAAACAGATTAAATTAATATAAGCTCAGGAGTTAGTGGTTAATAAAATGACCTGGTTCGTGTTAGTCCAATAATCACACAATTTATATTAGAATTCCACCTTTAATGGTCACCTTCCTTTGCGCAACAACCGAAAAGCCCACATCCCAAACTTCCACTCCCCCTTTCCCGCCTGCGCGTAGCCATGCCTCCCCACAGGACACTTGCGCAGTAGGTTACGTACATCTTAACGGTTCGCTTCCCACTTACATTTCCAGAACCGTCTTCAGCTGCTCCAGTTTGGACTTCTTCTCTTCTATCTCACAGTCGTTCTGCTGCCCTATTTCTGCTAACAACTGCCGGGTGATGTCCAGCACCTCCTGTTGGGGTTCAAAGTTACACACACATGTTCACACACAGTTTGTCCCCGCAGAGGCCACGATGACAAACTGAAACCTTCTCTACTGTTTTTTTCCTTTACCTGCAGTTGTTTTGGTTTTTTGAGCTTTAATTTCCCAGTTTTGTATCCTCCATATTTCTCAAACAGATCAAAGAACCTAGAAGCATCCAAGACGTTAATCAAAAATCTTTAATCTGCAAGAAACAGGAACATATTTACAGAGAGGCAGGCCTACATTGGGTTGCGAACTTCCATCTTCATTTTCTGTTTGGGTGTTCTGTCTCCATGTCGGATAACAGCAATCACACAGCGAAGTTCCATCCTGCAGAGAGTAAGTAAAGATTTGAGTTCCATCAAAATAAATCTGTATACATGACACGTTTCTTCAATAAAGCTGTGCTTGTAGTGACTGCAACTAACTAAGGCAGCAGTTCTGTGCTTTGCACAGCAACTTTTTCTATGTAACTGATCCTTAGGGAGTGTAATGGGCTCAATCTGTCATCAGGACGAACTGTGTGAAAATGGGTTAAGCAGAGAAAATGTGCTAAATGTAGCGTAGGTTTAAAGTGATACTGATGATTTTAGAAGGCTAAAATCTGTTTGGCTTGGCTTTAGTTTGTGTGCTGCTGCATGCTCTGCTCAGGGGCATGCTTACTGTCATTTACTGTAGATAACACACAGTTATTATCTTAAACAGAAAACTGCAGAAGCAACTTTGCTTTTTAAAAAATGACAGAATTTCTTATTTTTTGCATTTATTAAACTACTTTTACTATATTAGGCATAAAATAAAATAGTAAAATGTAGTTTTTTAAACGATTGAATTTATTAAGGAGGAAAAAAAGTCACCCAAACCTACCTGGCTGTAAAAAAAAACCCCAAAATGCCCCTAAACCTAATAACTGGTTTTGGCACCCTTGGCAGCAAGAACTGCAATCAGGCATTTGTGATAACTATGCAAGTCTAGTCCTCTGGTGTCTGAGATGTAACAGCTGCTCCTGTTATGACTCACATGGTCCCTGAAGTGGTGGGAACAATGGGGATGTCTTCAGCCTCAGTTGGGATAGACCAAGGAATCTGAAACTGTGGAGCCAGTTCACGCATCACAATATTCCTGAAGAGCACCAAAGAAATGCAGACTCGATCATCAGATCAGAACAAGACAGTGAACACAACAAAAGAAAAAAAGAACTAAAGGTGGTACCCAAGGATCTTGGCACAGTCATCGTAGTACTTCATTGAGTTTTTCACAAAACTGAAACCATTGACATCACACACATAGGAGTGCCCATTGGCCCGGAGAAGGTCGAAGCCACACACTGTTTGCTGCAGTGAAAACAGATGAGGACATGGTTCATACTCCACAACAAGAAACAAGAAAACTGTAACACACCTAACGGTATCAACTACACATACCTTGAACGCCAGGCAGACCTTACGAGCCACCAGTTTTTCCATGGCTGACAGCATGACAGGGTAACGAACCTCCTTGCCCTCGCTGTCTCTCTCCACCTTCCCATCCAAAGCAGGAGACTTTCGGGCCTCGGCGTGAGCATAGTCCGGTCCCACGGTGTACACCTGATGTGATATATGAAAAGATTCACAAAAACCTGGGAGTTGACCCAAGTTAAAAAAAAAAAAAAGGTAGTCCTTTCCTCTGTGTGCGATTTGACAAAGTTTTACAGTCTGGCCTTTATTGACACAACCCCTAAGGAAGATTTGTGTCTCCAGCTGCCCAACAGCCACTACAGATGACCTCGAGGATTTCTTTCTAAATCACATCAGCGATTTTACTGAACATACCAGGGCAGTTCAGGTTAATGTGGATTAACATGACAGTTGATGAAATCCTTTGGAGACTTCCACAGGTTCTTTATTAGCATTTACAAAGTGTTCTTTGCAAATATTTTATCTGCCATTTACTGTGACAAAAAAGATACTCTACCTTAACATCTGTGCCATCTGTTGGCATGAACTCTTCATAGATGTAAGAGCCAGTCTTCCTCACGCTGCTCTCTGGCGAGTAGACGCTGCTCCGGCTCCCAATCTACAAAACCCAGAGAGTCGATGAGTCGCTACTCTCAGAACAACTCTGACACTCTGTTTTTGCCGTTCACCTCTGCATGGTTTCCTTAAAACCCATCAAACTCTAAATTAAAGGCCACACTGTGTTTGACAGTGCTGTCATGGATCAAAGACGATGTAATTCCTGATGAGCAGCTGTAGCTGTCATCTCTCAGTCAGAACACAGAATATCCGGGCTTCTAAATAAATTTTGTTTTTTCAGGCTTTTCTGTGGCAAGATCATGTGAAGAAATTTGACCATGGCCACAGAAATCTCAAATACTCGACTCAGTCGCTGACAATGTGGGATTTTCAGTTCTGGATGTCTTCTCTGAGGCTGCATGTGAGCTGCATCATGTGATGCAGCCAAATGTTTACTGGCTCTCCATTACTGGAGAGACCCTAAAGGGTTTGCTTGTTATATTATTCTATAATAATAATTTCATATTATGTTCCATATTCTTTATGCTTTTTGACGAGTTGGTGAGCTGTTTAAGGGAAGGGCTGTGAATGGAACTAGCCCTACAGGCTCCGATGTGCACATATAAATTACTATGCACTGATGGTGGTTGTTCTGGGTTTGAGGCATTTCTTGGCACACAGTCTCGGGCGAAGGTTTATCTTCCAACAGGACACCGACCCTAAGCACATAGCCAAAATAACAAAGGAGTGGCTCCAGGACCACTCTATGAATGCCCGACTGAACGTCTCTGAAGAGATGTGAAAACGGCAGTGCACCAGCGCTCCACATCCAACCTGATGGAGTTTGAGAGGTTCTGCAAAGAAGAATGGGAGAAACTGCCCAAAAATAGGTGTGCTAAGCTTGTAACATCATACTAAAAGAGATTTGAGGCTGTAATCGCTGCCAAAGGTGCTTCAACAACAGAACTGAGAAAAGGCTGCGAATATTTATGTAAATGTTGTATTTTTAATACATTTGCAAGATTCTCAAGCAAACGTTTTTCATGATGTCATTATGGGTTATTGTGTGTAACATTTTGAGGTGAAAAACAAGTTGAATATTTTGCTGCTGCACTGTACACTGCACAATACATCAACCAAAAAAATGCACTCTCTGTTCCGTGTTCTCTCATCAGTCCATTTCTGACACTCTGTATTTTGAATTCTTCTGGCAACAACAAAATGTTTTTGTTTTTTTAAATGCAGAACATAATGAGTTGCCAGTTTCTTTCCATACTTTAACCGCATTGTATAAAATGCTTATTTATAAAGACAAAAAAGCCCAAATCAGAGACCTTTCTGAAGAGTCGCTGGCTTCCACCACCAGCCGATGTGGGGTAATAGATGTAGACATTGTGGTCCTCAGCACACACGGGCTTCTCAACAAAAGGCTTCTGGAATATTTCTCCATTCACCTCCACATGATCCTCTCCTTCTACGAGGTTGCACTCTGAGACACAGACACACACAGATCAAATGCATCTGTTTAGCAGGCAGCCTCTTTTCATTACCACCCAATATTATACACATGACGTTCGACCTTGCAGTGTTTACTCTTGCGCCCTGTGAAGCAGCTCTACCCTTTCAACCACGTGACACTCATCGCTCATTTAAAAAACAGTCATTAGTGTCAAGGCAGAAGGACAAGACATCTGATCGTTCATCAATCAAGAGACTTGAGTTTGTGTCACTGTTTTTAAACGGGAATTGAATGCTAGACCCAACATACCACAGCACTTAAGTATGGGACACTTGTGACTGCTTCAAATTTGATACTATATTTATCCATGAGCTGAAATAACACAAGTACAGCCTTACATAACAGACCCAAGGATGCTGCATGGACAATGGAACCTTCGGGCTGTTTTTCTGAGCTTTTTAACGTCTTAAGAATTAATAGTGGCTAGGTAACATTTTTATAACGTATGAAACACTGTTATTGGCAACCGCTGAACAGAACATAGATCATGGCTTTTTAATAACAAGTGAGACCTGCCCCGACTCCCTTGGTTAACTCCGAC
Source organism: Etia nguti (assembly GCA_015106755.1). Lineage (NCBI taxonomy): Eukaryota > Metazoa > Chordata > Actinopteri > Cichliformes > Cichlidae > Etia > Etia nguti. The sequence continues at coordinate 45,567 of VUQG01044239.1, forward strand.
CGCCTGTGTTGTTACTTTTTAGGAATTAAGCCTTTCCTTAATGCCTGCCCAGAAATAATAACAACAAAACAAACATTGATATGATCTTAATAGTGCTGTACTTGGTATCATTTTGCTAGTAACAATATTAGTAATATTACAAGTAATCTAAAAATAGCTCGCTGCCTACTAAGCTAACTGTTCACATTATCAGGTAAGCAACATTAGCCAGAAGACAGCCAGTTTCATCTAATGAAGTCCGTCTCACTTATAGAATAGAATAGACCAGTGGTTCTTAACCTTGTTGGAGGTACCGAACCCCACCAGTTTCATATGCGCATTCACTGAACCCCTCTTTAGTGAAAAATAAAATATGTTTTTTTCAAATTCAAGACATAGATATGTTTTTTACTGGTGCACAAAATGAGCCGTGCATGTCACGGCGGAGGCTCTGCCGAACCCCTGAAACCGACTCACCGAACCCCAAGGGTTCGATCGAACCCAGGTTAAGAACCACTGGAATAGAATAAACCTTTATTATTCCACGAATGAGAAATTTGGGTGTTACACAGCTCTTATAGCAAGGGGAATATAAAATATAAAAGGAAGACACAAAGTGG
>VUQG01044240.1:0-10463 GCA_015106755.1 Etia nguti
ATAAGAGGCTCTAATGTAAGCGTCCTGTTAATGTTGGTGGCGTCAGTTACACAATGGACCTGGAGCCAGCACAACAGAGCCAGCAGTGCACGGGCAGGAATGCATTTCTTACTTGGAAATTCCGACACCACTTCACATTTAAAGAAGAAAGGGATGGGCGAAATCTGACCGTGCAATGCAAACTCTGTTTGCCAGCAACCAAGCTGCTCTCAGCGCCAAAAGACTCCACCTCCAACCTAGAGAAACATCTGGAAGTAAGTTCTTTTTTAAAAACTAACGTTAGCCTACTGCAACTACCTTGTTTTAGTTGTGGTAGCTACCTGGGTTAAGTGCCATTTCAGTATCTTCGATGTACTATAGCTGTGTGATTTATTACTATTACTGAAGGCTACTCGCCACCGAGCTAACATTGTTAGCTAGCTTTAGCTGAGGTTAGTTCAAGGACTGCAGACTGTTAGACTTGATGGATAGCATTAACAACCTGCTAGCTGCAAATAATCATGTGCAGTTCTGAAAGCAGTCTATGAACTAACCTCAGCTAAAGCCAGCTAATAATGTTAACTCGGTGGCGAGTAACCTTCAGTAATAGTAATAAATCACACAGCAATAGTGCATTCATGTAGTTGTAAAAAGCATGACAATATATTAAGTAACCCAAAGTATTCAGAATACGTTACTCACATTGAGTAACTTAACGGAATACATTACAAACTACATTTTGGGGCATGTATTCTGTAATCTGTAGTGGAATACATTTTAAAAGTAACCTTTCCAACACTGTCAGTTGTGCAGCCCTAGTTGTATTTCTCTTCATCACTCCATAAGTACTGTTGCCACTGATTTTCCATCCAGTTCTTGTGTAATTTGTAATTTTCTCAGTGTTTTCCTTCATTAATAATGGCTTCTTTCACTGAGACCATTTCTGACGAAGCTTCAGCAAACAGCAGATAGATCACTGGAAGACCAGATGCAATTTTTTTGTAAATTCAGCTTAAGAATTAGAATAAATTAGGCTTTTTGCAGGCCACTACAAAGAAAGTGTCAGAAGATACCATTTAAAAACAGATTATTTGCTAAGTTGTCTTATATGTGTAGACATAACACTGGATTATCCCTTGAGTTAGGTGCCTTTTTATGCTTGAATTATTCATAGTTCAGTATTAAGTAACTTAAAAAAACAAAACAAAACAAAAAAAACATTTCTCTAAAAATGGTCACGTACAAGGTCAGGACTGAAAATGACTGAAAAACAGACAGTACCCAAAGAAGAACACACAAGAATGTCAGGCTCTTGGGAGAAATTAGGGATGGCTCAAGTTTCAGTACTGTACTGCATGTATGCATCACTAAAATATGCAAACAAAAAAGAAAAAGAGTTGAGTATTTTACTCTGCTCATAACAGACAGCATTACCAAAAGCTAACAGAATATCAACCTTTTGGGCTTTTTTTGCTGCCTATCAAACTAGTCACCTTTCACAGGCACAGCTAGATTCAAAATTTGCATCATCATGATATAGAGATTTAAAAAATGTTAAATATGCATGTGATGACGAAGGAAGACAGTCAGTGAAACTGCTCAGAGTGAGGTGCAATAAATTCTGTCTATATGACTTAATATTAAGGTGAAGCAGGCAACCTCACCATCTTGCGGGGGTGTTTTGTCTCCTTGGGGACCATCTTCTTCCTCTCCACGATTAAATGGATTGAGGCGGGTTTGGCGAAAAAGTGCAAGTCTCTCATCATACTCCATTTTATTGGCTACATCTAAGAAAGACAAACAAAACAAAGCAGAGGTTTTTTAAATTCTCTTCTCTTGGCTTTAAGTATTGAAACGTTAAGAAGTTTCTCAGTTTCCTTTCAGAAGGAAGCTGGCTAGCCAGTGTTTACACTTGGTTCGGCTTATTGTGCAGTGATAGAGATTGTGTTGATGTTTACTTGGTCATAAACTCTCACTGAGAGCCCACAAAATGGTTTCAAGAAAAATAAATGCAAAATATGTGCTGCATGTTACAAACAGAAATATGAATTCGTGCACATCTTTAACTTTGTTCAAATAAAAAATGAAACTAAATCTAACTTTTCATCAGATCTTCCCTACCTCACAAAACACTTTCAAACTATCAAACTCCACATCCGTATGCTAGAATACAAATTTCCTGTTGAAAATTGTAACCATAACGAAGGAAACTCAGATGCATAATGAAAGGGTTAGGGGTAGTAATTGTAATTTAATTCAATGTAGATTTTATGAAGCTACACTAGAGCCAGAAGAAGACATTATTCAACCGGCTGACAGGTACACTAGTACTCCCTTTGGCTGGTTAACTGCCATCAAGTCTAATTTTCACTGAGGCTGAAGCTGCATGAATCCCAGTGGTATGTGTACGCTCTACTTCAACAGTCAACAAAAACACGCCCTACAGACATTTTATGGACGACTTAAGTAAATAGGGTCAAACGAGGTAACACTGCAAACGCTGAAAAGCCTGAGAAACGTTAAGTTGGAGGTTTATTTCACTAATTATAACCCCTTAAGGATGCTGGTGCAGTAAGTCCTAATGTGCTAACAGGTAACCTTAATGTTATTTCGTTCATCACCGCTAAACATCTTAACAGGGCGTTAACAGGGCGCTATCTATAGGAAAGGGCAAGTCCATATCCAAACACGGATGTCAACAAACAGCTAATGCTAGCTAGCTAACAAGCTTTTAAACCAGCAAGTCGTCCATTGAATTGATGCTAATGTTTGGTCATTAAAGCGGCCTTCTAGTTGGAAGCTTACCCCGTTGTTGAACGAATTTATCAGCAGGAAACTAGCAGTTATATTTTATTAATAATATATTTTGTGGACGACGTTTATGATTAATATAGGCAGCCGTCCCCGTTTTGTTTTGCCTCTGTCATGGGTAGCATCACACAAGAGGAAAAGAACGTCAAGTCATGCTTCGTCAAAATAGCGAGTTCCGGCGAGGTTTTCAAAATAAAAAATAACTATTGCCATAATGAAGTCGTGTAGAAGAAATAAAAGAAACTCAAGTGGTAAATAAAGGCTACATTTAAAGCGACATCTGTATTGCAACTTAGTAAATATGTTTTTACACGTGGTGTACTAATATAGATTACTGTTAATGGTGTAAAATAAAGTGGTACTTTTAATTTGAAAAGAAACATCACCCTCAATTTTTTTTCCCCATTTTATGTGATTTTAGGTACCTTCCAATTAATTTCCTAAGTAAGATCCCTTTAAAAGTGCTGGCTGCATGTCTTTTTCTTTTTTTATACACATCATTTAAATATAATCCTTAAATGAACTATTGATTGTACTGTTAATGAAAGAAATTTCATACAAATAATATTTTTCTCTACAACAGATACAATATAATTCTACTAAATGGTAGTTAAAATTATTATTATTATTTGTTTGTTTGTCTGCTGGTTTTTATCGTTCCCTTTGGCCTTTCAGTGGCTTTTGTTTGCCTGGAGAGAAGAATTATTTGTGAATTATTATTTGTGACTCTTCATGCTGCTTAGCTCAAGGGTACAAATAAATGAGGCCACATATTACTGGGGAAATAAATTATTACAAATTTAGCACCTGAACACTGCACTCTGCAAACCACATGTTATTCTATTCTCATCTCATTTTCATAAACATGACATTATAAACTGTCAGTTTTAAATACCACAAAAGAATTTCTGAAGAATTTGAGTTAGGAACTGGTCAGAAATATCTCAGATGTTAGCTTTAAGACAGGATGGTCACCAGCTTACTGAATATAGCAAATATACTGTTTTTCAAACACTGTCAAATTACACCGATCTGTCATATTAATCAGTATGCAGTATCTTCACAGCAAACATGTTGCGTAAAAACTGAAAAAACAAAAGAAAATTAGAATAAATAAATAATAATCAATGCAGTGTAAGCAGTCTGTTTATATCTGGTCCAGGATATCAGTGGTTTTGCTGTTAATACACAAGGAATTACAGAGAAACCTTTTTAAGTGTGGTTTTATCACTGTGGCTTGTTGCCTTGGTTAAAAATGCTTAAAATTGTAAAAAAACAAAAAACAAAAAAGAAACACTTCAGTGGAATATGATGAAACAAGTTCAAAAAAAGGAGGGAGAGGGTACTGTTGGAGTTCAGGGTTGTTGCGCATATTAAATAAAAAATTTAAATTATCCCCTTAGCAGCTGACAGTCTTTTTATAGCATTTCTCCAATAACAGTATTCAGTATTTGGTTTCACAGAAAATGTTTTGACCACCAAGCTTGTTAGGAATTATAATTTACAACAGTTTGGAAATTCCTGGAAGTTATTACCATGTATGATTCACACTGATGATTAGATTTAAAGCTTTGCACAAAGCTAAAAAATATAAAGATGGGCTTTACTAAATCTACATGGAAAGATCCCTAGACTTGTCACATATAAGAAACATAATATATTTCTAAGTAAGAGTGTTGCCAGATTGTAATGAAGTGACAGTCACCTTGTCAGAATGTGTTGTACAGTGGGTTCCTGTTTAACAGATCAGTAGCTGGTATATTAGATCCCATGTGCCACATGCCACAGAGACATACCGTACCATCAGGTGTAAATAAATAAATAAGGAAGTAAATAAACTGTATAGAATATAGGAACATGACATAATCAATACTGAGGCCTACAACATATTAAAAGTCTTTATTTAGTCAGAGGGGTGTGGTGATCACTATCTGCTGTGGTCTTCTGTACTGTGAAATTCTTGTGTTTAAGAGAGGCACGTGATCTATGTCATACACAACAGAAATGTCACTTTGTATTACTTCAATAATAATAATAATAATAATAATAATAATAATAATAATAATAATAATAATAATAATAATAACCTGCCTTAGCTGGCTTCCAGAGAAAAATTAATGCTGACGCTGCTACATGTCTGCCAAATCTATAAAGAGGCCATAACCCTATCATAACTGTATTTTTCAGTGTGATCAGTTTAGTGCTTCATTCTTTTCCTTGTTCCTTGTTCCTTGTTTTTACTGCTTCTGGGAATGATGTCTCTTCTGTAATCTACTAGGAATCAGCCCTAAAAACCTGTTTACATTGAGTTTCATTTATTTGTGCACCAATGTAGCAATGAGCATTTTCATTTCTATTTCTATAGATGTTTATTTCCATTACATACAAAGTGTTGATTTATAAGGCCTCATGATTACTTAAAGACCTTATAGAGCAGCTTTTTTCAGACTGCCATGTTACTTGTACTTCTAAGAGTTTCTGAAAGTAGAATGGGAGGAAGAGCCTTCTGCCATGAAACCAGCTCACAGTTTGGGTTTGGGAGACAGAGACTCTCACTATTTTAAAGATTTAAAGCTTTGCCTTTTTGATAACTCTTATCTAGACTAATAAAGTTATAGGATCAGGCTACTTATGAACTTCTTCTGAAGCACTTCTTTTCTAACCACTTCTACTTCCCCATTTTCACTCAATGTATGCCACTATTATCTCTCTCTACTCTCTTCTTTTTGTTGTGGTCTCTTTTCCGTCTCCTACCCAAACCAGTTTCAGCAGATATTCAGCAGGTATTGTCTGATTGTTGAACTTCTCTTTAACAAGCAAAGTTTTTTAACTTAAGTTATGAAGCTTCTTAGATGACTGTTGTCGTGAACTGGAAATATATAAAAAGTGCATTAAAATTAAAATTCAAAAATAGCTGCCATATATAGCAGAGCTGCCTTTACTTAATGTAAACGAGCTTTTCAATCTAGCATTCCCGGCTAGTTAGTGTTTTTATCAGGTAGTATACCTTGCACTTTGCAATTGCACCTATATGTAATTTTAACTTATATTATTGTAATACCGGAATAATCTTCCAGTTGCTATTCGCGTGTTTGAATTTATTCAATCTTTTAAAGTATGATTAATAACTTATTTATTTAACCTAGCATTGCTGGTTAATTAGTGCTCCGTTTCATCTGGTAGTCTATTTGGCATTTTGTTATCGCACCCTTGTGTAATTTTAATTTAATTTTATATTATTGTATTATTGAGAAGCACTTTGGTGTACCCCTGGTCTTTAAATGTGCTATATAAATAAAGTTGTATTGTATTGTATTGTATTGTATTACTATCAATGAATCTTTCACATTGCTGTGGAGGAATATTGGCCCACTCTTTATTTTAATTCAGCCACACTAAGGTCATGCCAAAGCATTTCAGTCTGATTTGAGGGTTAGGTTAACTGGTGATTCTTAATTGGCAACAGGTGTGAATGTGAGTGTGAATGGTTGTCTGTCTATTTGTGGTAGCCCTGTGGTAGATTGCCTCTCACCCTATGACAGGCTGCCCGTGGCCCAGAATTGGATAAACAGAAGACAGATGGATGAATGTCCAGTCTCTTTCTTATTGTTTAATCATGAACACTGATTTTAATGATAATGGATTCATACTGGGCCAGGTAGGCTGGAATAACATGAATGGTCAATAAGAACAATTACTGCATCACTTTATGCTATTTTATAATTGTTCAGGTTTTCAGTATCCACTATTTTCAGTTATGGCAGGTTTTGTTCTGTATGTAAAGATTTTCTAATCAAAATCATTTCATTAAAAACCTTTTAAAAATATATTTATTGGCATTCATCCCCGAGGGTAGGCATTTTGTGGTCTGGTCATATGGATATAGCTTGAATGTGTTTATTGTTTGGGGAAGAAGCTGTGGAGATTTTCCTTTGCTCCAAACAGAGCTGTGTTGTGTGGCCAAATGGAGGCAGAAGTCATAGCACCAATAAGAACACGCTGTTCCCCGGAAATTATGTAGTCACACTTTTCTCCCTTCCTTTAATCAGCAGTAATTATAATTAAGTGGGACATCTACAGCCTGTCTGTCTACATGATTTAGATTACATATGGTTCATTTTTCTTTTATTATCATGGTCACGAATCTGACATTCATGGTGAACGTTATCATTACAGGTCACTGACAGTGATGTCGGAGTGTTCTGGTCCATGTCAGTTTTCCTCTGAGAAGTGTCGTAATCAGCTACATAGCTAGTACAACCTTAATATGTATTTAATATCTGAGATGAGATTGGCAGGAGAGACAAATGTTTCAAAGCTGTGGGACAATCCTCCAAAGCAATTACCATCCACAAAATACTATTTAATAAGGGTAATAAATTATTTTTGGACACAAACCATCACAATGAATAGCATTCACTCATTTTGGTATTATCTTTCATCCTCTTGAAGTTTCAAAGAAACTTCAGCTGTGCCAATGCATGTAATACAATTATGGACTGTTACAATACGAAAATCTAACTGGAAAGAAAAGATTTTAGCAAAAGTAAAAAAAACAAACAAACAATTAGATTGCAAATATAATATTGGGGTGGCTGTGGTTCTGGAGGTAGAGCAGCTCATCTACTAATCGCTTCGTGGTTCGATTCCTGGCTGCTCCAGTCTGCATGCCAAAACACCCTTGAGCAAGATTTTAAACTCCAAGTTACTCCTGATACGTTCAGGAGTGTAAATGTGTGGAAATGTTAGAAAGCACTTAGAAGGAGAAAAAGGTGCTTGTATGAATGAATATGTGAACAGGTGAATGAATCTATGTTGTATAGATGCTTTTGGTGCTCAAGAAAACCACTATATAAGAATGTCCACTTACCAAGCTGACATATGTACATTTTCACTTGTACGCATTCCCTCCATTTCTTTCTTTAAATGGCAAAATAAGCCATTTCCCTCTAATAATGTGCATGTGGGTGACGTACAAAAAAGCCAAGAATTTTTTTTTTAAAATCATCTTAAACAATTAGGATTTTTAATTTTTTCCTTGAGGACACGATGAGGGATTTTTCTATTTCTTTCAAACTGGAAATCCCCTTGTGCTCATTGCTGTTATTTAAGGCACAGCAAATGAACTTGATCATGAGTTTAAAAATGGAGCATTTCAAAAAACGCCTCTGTTGTGTCGTATATCAATGGCTCTACTGTCTGCCCAGAGCAAACGTTGCCTTGCATATTTTTGTTAATGTGAACCAGAAAATGTTCATGTTGCAAATAAATAGGCAAACTTTAAAGTTCTGGAATTAAATTTTGAAGGTCATCTGCAGATGCTGCAGAGATGCCTACAGATACAATACAATGACAATTTCTACCTTAATGCAATACAGCAACCATAATTTGTCCATAATTTGAAAATCTGGATATCCATTTCCTTATTTGACTGCAGAGGCATTTCCTAGAGAAGCTGTAGTCTTTTCTTGATTGATTGCACATGAATAAAGACTTCAAATAATGCTTACAAGCAATGTGCACAAATCTGAAGATAATAATGAGATGAAAAATACTTGGCTTTATAATGGACAGGTGAGAACTAAGCAATACCACTGTTATTCTGGATTCAATACAAACTCTTTTGGATGTTTTGACCCCTTTATTTGGTAAAACAGGTAAATAATTCCACTGACATACATATGACATACAGAACAACATAGTCCTGTTTTACTCAAGTTTAAGTTTGTGCTGGATGCACACAGCTGTTTTTTTTTTCTTTTTTGTTTAACACCCACATTTATATTTTTACATTTTACATTATGTATGGAATCATTTTTATTTGCTGAAGTTTACGACTGTCATTAACTTTAACAGAGGTTTTCTTAAAGACCTATACATGACAGTGCTGTATATTATCAGTTCTATATTGAGCCAACACTCTTTAAACAATCTTAATAAAGCTAGTCTAATAAATCAAGTATACAAAAACGAAATGTAGAAAAAAAGAAAAAAAATGGGTTCTAAAATTAATCTTTAAAAACAAAAACAAAAAAACCCAAACATTACACAGAGCACAACAGTCTACTTTAGTATGCACATTACACATTGCATTGTTGCCGTCATGGTTTTTATTTATTTGTTGGCAGACAGCTTGATAACCCAGAGCCCTTTCTTCCCACCATCATGTGGGGATTTAAAACTTTTCAGGGTTTAAATTAAGATGGATGAATTTCAGCTTTTCTACAGAAAATGATAAGAGTGCAAAATGCAGGCCCTGTTACCAGCACTTATTTGGGATAAATAATGAACACCATGGAATAAATGCATCAACTGAAATTAATTAATGTTAATAATTCATTTATGCAATGAAGTTAATTAAATAAATTAGCTGGACTTGGTGTAACCTGTATGCTGTCTTTTTAATCATGGATGTTTAGCCCGTTCCTTCCTAGACTGTCCTACATAACAAAAACTCCAGCCCAAACTGTCCCTTATTTGCACATTTCAGAGAAACCACAAACTTCCAGAAATATATCTTTGACATGGCTTCTTTCTTCTTTCATAAACCCTCTCATGCCATGAGCCTCGGGCCTACCACCAAGCATGTTCATGTGATTTTTGTCCCCTTTTTTCTTTTCTTTTCTTTTCTGTTTTTTTTTTAAGTCACTGGGATATTTGACATTAATTTTTGCAACAGTAATTTTTGAGTTTGCCACACAGTATCATTTTAAGGTTTATTCTGACGCCCTCTCCCATTAAGCTGTGTTTTTCTGTTCCCTGCTCAGTTTGCACCATGCTTGAACATTTTCCCAAAGACAGTCTATATATAAAATAATCTGAGTTTGAGCTGCAGTAATTAAGAGATATTTGCTGCTTCTATTTTTTGAGTTCTTACAATGCACATCATTCTTTAAAAGAAAAATTTCATTAAGAAATTAATTCAAAAATAATAATAAATAATTTTAAAAGGGATAGAGATGTAAGGTAGTGACCTTTTGTTCTTGGCCATTTTAAAAATGAAAGTAAACTTCCTTTTTTTATTTTCATGAAATTATAATAATTAAACGCCTTTAAAAAAGAATTAAGGCAGCATATTTTGACCACCAAAAGAGGCACTTTGTAGACGAAAAATCCAACATGTTTACAGAAGAAAGAAAAAAAAAAAAAACCCAATACCCCAAGACCAAAACCAATAAGTGGTATTGTGACACTGCTGGCTGAAGACGTCCCAAATCTTACGAGGTTATCCACAAGCTTCACAGTGTAGAACCAAAAATGGCGTAACGCAATAATAAATAAATTTACAGCTAAAACGGAAAACCCAGTTCTATTTATCAAATGTCTGCAGTGTGACAGAGTCTTCAGCTGTCATGGGCACTCGCGCACGGACAACATCTGCATGTTTAAACATATATCAGTTGTGTCTTATTCTATCTTCGGACATGTTGAATACAGAGAAAGAATGTTGTGTTGCGATCGTTTATGTTCATTAATGTCCACGATGTCACACGCCGAAGCAAAACGAACACAGGACCATCTCCTGCAGGGTTTTACGCAACTCCTGGCTCCGGTACGCGTATATAAGCGGGTCGATGAGGGAGTTACATATGATGAGAATGAGGAAAAGGTTAAAGTTTCGAAAGAAACAGTTGCAGAAGGCGCTGGTGGGGCAGGCGAGGATGAGGATAAGG
>VUQG01044241.1:0-10903 GCA_015106755.1 Etia nguti
GTGTCAGATCCAATAAGGAATCCCAGCTGTGGTAATTGCGGCACACAGATAGCGAGTTGATGAATTCTGCTGCACATTCAGGTTCTGTGCTGCAGAGAAAAATGATGGTTGTATTTTGTCTGACTCAGAAATAAAAAGATAAAAAGCTGGGACACTGGCTCCCTCACATAATTCTCTCCCCTCCCAAGTGGAGCAGGAATTACTTAGATGAGTCAGGAGGTCAAACTGTTTTCACCTCAGCCTTTGCCTCGGTCACTCTGCAGCTAGGTGGCAAGTTTAAGGAGAAAGTTCTGCGGCTTTCTCTCAAAGAGCCCCTTTTTTTCCCAGATAAACGTTCCCCTATGAGAATGTCTGTCCATTTTCCAGTCTCTCTTGTCTTTCCCAGGTTTTCCCATGTTTCTCATTTTCCCCCTTTTTTTCCTCCAGTTTAGTGCAAACACGGTAGAGCAACACACTCTTTGTAGATGGGATGAAAAAAAAAAATCCAATAAACATAAGCCTCGTTCCCCTTGACTCTGCTGTCATTTCTGAGATGTTATTTAAGCGCGACACGTGGTCGATTTTTCCATTCCACCTGGATGCCCTCACACCCCTCCTTATCCTCCGCGGTTCCCTCCTTTCCTTCCAATATGGATTCGAAATGTCCATGCCTTCTTCACTTACCTTCCACTCCTCGAGGTTGGGTTACAGAGAAGGGTAAATACGCAAAGGGTATGTGAATAATGCAAGGCGTACATTAAATGTCAGGGCGGAAAATTCACAATTTCCCTCTATTGTCTCGCTGGCATTTGCGGCATGTTTTATGCATTTTATAATTAGTAAGGGAGTCTCAGAGGAGAAGGAGGCCTGGCAGTAACGACGAACACTTATTTCTGCGAGAGGTGGTGTTTTAAGAAGTTACAGAACTTCATTTGAAAGGCAAATCTCACAGCTCCTTGGAGTGGAAGGCTATTGCATTTCCTTTTCTCTGAATCAATATCACTGCCAGCATGTATGTATGTATGAGCTGTCTTTATATTCATAAAAATGCACCAAAGAACAATCTTACCAACCAAGTGTCTGAAAGTCCATTTTCCATTTTTAGTTAATTAAGTTGTCATGTGTTGTGCTTAAATTTTAGGGCTTTATATTTACATGACAGAATGTCTCCTCAGTCTACAAATAAAACTTTTTCTCCTGGTTTTCACACAAACACAGTACCAGTCAAACCTTTGACCAGCTGATTGTGGTACAAAGAAACTCTTACTCCATTCATGTTTTCATATGCAAAATGTAATTAATAATTATAGTAATATTATAGTAATATAATACAGCTGTACCTTACTGGCTATTACAGTTATTTACATTTTCAAACTTAAGTGTTGTAAAATGTTGTTGTACAGCCAAGTCGCAGCATGTTGGATGGCATTCTTTTTACTGACATTGTAAAGCTTTTTGGTTTTCTGAACAATGTTTGTTCTTCTAGTGCAATATTTTCTCACAGTGACTAAGCTGTGCTAGACAGATTCAAGGAAACAGTAAGTAGTGCCCTTTTGGCCTTTTGATGCCAAAACATCCCTAAACATTATCCCTGTCATCTGCCTTGTGATTTGTGTGTGGCAGGTATTTGTTAAAATAACCAGTTTAGTAAACATGCTACAGAGAGTGTGTAGCTTGTACCCCAGTTTTCATATACAGTGTGGCTGTTACAAAAAACTAAGTGATATTTGCTTCTGCATATCCCCATTTTCATAGTAAAAACAACAATACCAACTATTGAAAAGTACATTGCCCTTGTACACTGTACATTGCACAGACACATTCACAGACATGTTCAATGTTTGATCTGATTTTCCCGTTTTAGTAAACAACGGCACGGGCTGAGAAAATTCTGCATTCTGCAACTTGACTATGAAAATATCGCCATGGTTTCGCTAACCCAAATTGCAAAGTATTTTTTTTAACTTCCCAATACTGCTGATTTAACAGGAAACAAGTACCAATCAGTAACTGGAGAAGTGGCTATAGCCTTCCTTCTTACACATTACTCCAACGTATTCAGCTGAGGTTAGATTTTATTCAGATTACAATTTAGATGGACTAAAACCACGAAACACCCGTTATACACAGTAAACACAGTAATAAAAAACACGGTAAAAGAGCTGCTGTATATTTTTACAGTGGTAGCTGGAAGACAATAAGCTTGTTTACATTAATATTGCAGTATTTTAATTTGCAGCATTATCTTCTTGTTAACGGTGTAATTGCTGTATTGTCATTTATAGCATTATTACTTTGTTCTCATATACAGTATTAATACTTTATTTTTTGTAAAGTATGCTTCATTTTTAAATACTACGATATTTTAATACTATGTTTATTTTTCAAAGCCCTGATAGCTTATTAATGTTTTTTAAAACAAAAACAAAAACAAAAATGGGATATTGCAATTTTAGACGGCCCTGAGAGGTCGAATGCGCTACAACCTAGGAAAACACCAGCAAATAGAAAAACACACTGCGAAAGCATACAAAACACAATTAAAGTGGAATAAAACACAATGTAAGAGAAAGAAATACAACCTCACAAATTAATGAAACGACACAACAGTTGTGGGTTGTACTGAGACAAGCTGATAAGGACACTTACCGTGTTTTTCTCCCCCACAACACCGATGAATCCTCTTCTTCTTTTCAGTGTGTGTCAGTGCAGCGTGTTTTTTGTTTTGTGTGCTTTTGAAGTGTTTTTTCTATTTACTTGTGTTTCTTAGGTTGCTCTGCACCTGACCTCTCAGGGCCACCATATAGAAGCAAAACCACAGTTATAAAAATGACATAATTTACAGAGAAGGTTGGTACAGAGATGGAATTACACACAGAATTGTGTTTGTTTAGAAGGTGTGCGTGCAGTTGTGTTGTTGTGACTGTGGTACCTTCAACAACAGTAAGTTTTATTAGGACTGGAAAGATATTTAATCTACCAGAGCATTACTTCAGGCAGATCCACGAAGTCAAACTCATCAGCAATCTTGGCATATCAAGCTCATCTCAGTGCAGGCCCTCACATTCAATTAGCAACTCTTATACAGGGAGCTTCTCTAACCTAGCCACAGCTGCTACACAATCCAGCTCTAACCCAGCTGCTTCCTTTATCCTATATCTGACTTAGTCAGTGTCATATTTGTTTGCACTGATGGTCTGTTGACCTGTTCTTGCTGCTGCTGTGTAAAATCTCTGTGGTCCAACAACAGAACCCAATGTACTGTAGTTTGAAACAAAAATCTGAATTTCGCTGCAGTGGTTGTGACTGAACTGTAAGTATTTTCCCCACCGCTCTTTATGCTTAGTTGTAAAATCTGTACTATTGGACTGTTCTTTAGTCGGCAGTGGAATTAGTTACGTTTGTAACTCCATAGCTACATAACTACATAGAAGAATTTTCCTTTTCTTTTCTTTCTTTTTTTTTCAAACAGGCACTCAGGCTCAGAATGCTTGACTGACTCGTTTCAAAACAGACAACTGGGCCTCTCTCAGGACATAAGAAAACAAGAAATCTGGCACACCGGCTTTACCTCTGGGCCAAACAGTACAAGAAACTGCATAAGCAGACTATCCTATTCATCAAGTTTTCATCCTGCTTTTAGTTGCATAAATACATTCGTTTGACAGATGACTTTGCTAATTGCCTTTTCAAACTGCAGTAATCTCCTGGTGCAGCGGGTGAAAATTAAAAATGCAGTACCCTGAGTATTGTTTTTTCATGTCTAAGCCTGCATTTATCTACGTGAAATTAATTCTCTAATTTGTTTGTGAGATAAACAGGGAATACTTGAGATCCCAATCCACTTAAAGCACCTCCTCCGCTGCTTTACATATCCGTTCTGAAATGCTGATTTGTCCCTAAAGACTCCACCCGGCGGTCCTGCTAGTCATTACCGCCGAAATGAAGAGCAAACCTCGACTCTTTTGAAGGGCACTGTGAAGTCTTTTCAAAGTGTCACCTTAAAGACAGTGTCAAAGCACTGTGCCTTCTCCTGGGCTGAATAAATGAAAGCCACGTTAGAAAGAGCTGTTTGGTGTTAGATGCTGGGAAATCACACTTGAACTGCAGCGTGGCCTACACTGCTAATGCCTACGATTCTGTGTGGAGGCAGGTGATGACATGCTTGTCCAAACACACAAATCATGAAGAAACTGAAAGCAGTCAGGCATGCCACTGTCGTGGGACTATCCCCATCAGATGTATTACTAGCTTTCAGTCCTTCAAAAAGTTACTATAAAATAAGGTTACAGGGTCACATAGCAGAGATCCATTTAATTTTAGAAGCTCATGTTACCCTTTTCAAGGCTATTTCACAATAGCATTTATTTGTACATTAGCTGTGTCATGAAGCCAATCTGTGGTTTTAAATTTTCAAATATCAAGTGCTTGGATGACAGCAATGATGCTTTTTTAAAAATGTTTCATTCAGAAATTATTCAAAGCTTGTGAAAGGTGTCTTTTGGCTCATAATAAATACTTCCATTTTACTGAACTGTCAAAGCACCTACAGTATGCTGAAAGGAGGATTTCAGCTAAAATCACATTAACACCATTACAAAAGCTGCTTTTGCAGAGCGCCTAGCTCTCCTGGGTCAGGTTTATTGTGTGGCTCTGTATAATTCATAAAGTATATAAATGAATGGCTAAATACACAGGCAATAGCACACAAGTGAGAGGCTTTACCGTTCACTAGCATTTAGACCAATGTTCAACAAGTCAAAAGAAAAAAAAAATCAATCCCTTGAAGAAACTGTACAAATGCAAAATTGTATTATTTCTTCCTTGCTGCTTACATCTTGTGATCAGTGCAACGGTTTGTTGTACTATGGGATTTAACACATCTTTACCTGATTTTGACTTGTAGCTGATATCATTCACATTGAATATCTTACATACAGCATCCATGATATTGCACTTGTATAATATGCTAAGGATCCTAAATTTCATATCAAGCTCAGTAAATATGTTTTTTGTGCTGAATCCAAATGCTCTTAATGCCCAGGCTTTCTCCACACCTTTTCTTTCCACCTCACTGCATAAATGGCACACTCCTTTTTGCATTAACACTGAATCATGGCAGTAAATCGAAATAATATGCAGTCCAATAAGGACTTCCTGAGGATAGTCCTTATTCCTGTGGATACTAGGCAGAATTTTCTCCAGAGGTTTTGTGCTCTTGGTGTCATACCAATAATTTAGTTTTGTACCAAAGGCATGCATAACCATTTTCAGATCAGAAGGTTTTAAAAAGGCTTTTAGTGTCAAGATTGTTCTGAGCTCAAAGAAGCTGCTCTTGACCACTAAATTTTTTTAAGTGGTAACATTTCAAATTTGTCGATACATCTTCTTTTGCTTATCTGGGGCAGGTCACGGGGGCAGCAGCCTAAGCAGAGAAGCCCAGACCTCTCTTGGCCTAGCCACCTCCTCCAGCTTATCCGGGGGAACACCAGGGCCAGCTGAGAGCGTGTCCTGAGTCTGTCCTGGGCCTCCTCCTGGTGGGACATGCCCAGAACACCTTAACCAGGAGGCATTCTTGTCAGATGCTTAACCTGTATTTTCATAAAAGGAGTTTAAAAGCCCAGGGTATCCTTTAATGTCTCAATTAATAGTGGGAAGTCAAAAAATATGGCCCCTGTTTTGGAGAAGCATTGTATATATATAAACCTTTTTTTAAATATCTGAAATGCACTCATTGAGCCTTCGTATGGAAAAGTGATTTCCAAGTAAATACAGTTGTAAATCATCTGCATAGAAATGAAAAAAGATGGTATAATAATTTGACTTAAATTAAACATGTACAAAGAAAAAGAGCAGGCTAATTTCTAATGACACTTGGAGCTTGTCTTTCCTCCAGCTGTGTTCAGCTCTCCTTCTTTCTTTCCTGACAGCCCTAACAGATTCATTAAGCCAGGGATGAGTTTTAAATCTCATTCTGAGTGGTGGAGCCAAATCGAAAGCACAAGTACAGAACACATTAAAAGAAACATTGAGTTCTTGAACACCCAGATTGTGAGCAGCAGAGGAAAGAGTTGTAGTGTTGTAGTGTATCTGTGGAAGAGCCGAACCTCGTACAGTTGTAGGGACCACAGATTGAAAACATACAAGTGAGGTAAAACAGTATCCACAATTACAGCATGATCTATGTTATAAAGCCACATGACAAAACAAGAGTGGTTTCATTTAACAGTCTTGAATGAGATTAAAAGATTCCCACAGTTGGTTTAGTTAGGTGACCATAGGCCTGTTAGGGCTGCAAACATGTGTCCCCCAAAGTGAATATGCAGTCATACATTACTACTACTGAGGACAGAAGATCTGAAAATTAATGTCATGAAGTTTGACCATGTGCACTAATGACTGTTAATGAATGTTAATGATGAAAAGTATAAACATTGATTTCAAGGAGATAGGTAAATACATGCTGCAGCAGGCGTGATCATCCATTGATATTTAGTGATTATTAACCTCTGGCTCTCCTCCACAGCATGCCTTTGTCTTGTCTTCCTCCCCTCACCCCAACCGGTTGCAGCAGAGGGCTGACCCGCCCTGAGCCTGGTTCCACTGGAGGTTTCTTCCTGTTAAAAGGGAGTTTATCCCTCTCACTGTTGCCAAAGCGCTTCCTAATTTTCTCTGTTTTCTCTATCTTTCTCAGTCTTTAACTTACAATATGCAGCACATTGAGGCAACTGTTTTTGTGATTTGGTGCTATACAAATAAAATTGAATTGAGTTGAAATGAATTCAGTCCTGAAGTTTTATTCTAACACAAAATTTCACATACACTTTTCCACATCTATTTACCAGAAAAAGAAACAGTATGTTTCTGCACCTTCAAGAAGTCGCTAGACTGTTCCTGAAGCCCATTATTGTGTCAAACAAACAGCTCCAAAAAATAGAACACTTGTTACTGTGCGCTGATTGTTCCATTAGGCACTTTTTTTAGCAACTACCAAAGATAGTAAAATCCCAAGAAATACAAAGGATTAATCCAAAAACAAAAAAAACAACAACCAACCAACAAAAAAATAAAAATGAAAATATTTTGATATGGAAAAAACAAACAAACTGTGTATGACTGTTAACAACCAAATTCTTACACCATGCAAGTGTTACGCCTACTGAAATAGTAAAGCTATTATAAAAATATGTTGATAATTTCCACATAAAAGCAAATTTGTTTAGGTTTATTGATGTATAACTAATTGTGCGATTAGTGTGTAGGCATCTTTTGTGGGTTGGATAGCTCTGATAGCAAAAGAGCTAATGGTATTGCAGAGGCCTAAAAGAAGGATTGAAATCAGCGATGTATTCTAGCCAGATGTTGAAAAGGTGCAATTACTCTGTATTAACTCATTTAAACTCAATTGAAGTAGTATGTCAGAAAGTCCTCTGTTGTCTGTGACCTGTGAAAAATTTGCGACAGGAACTTCTCACACACATTATAATGGCGGCAGGCATAACATGCACATGTTTAAGCATGACCCCTGATCTGTGTGGACGACAGGAAGACAATCAGGCTTTTGCTGTCGCTATGGACATTATTAGTCACACATGCTGCTTTTAAAACTGAACTCCAAGAATGGAAGGTTTTTGGCAATTACTCACCAACCTCTGACCTATTATCACCACCATGTGGAGTAAAGGAGTGATGCTGATTTGCTCCAAGGCCCTGAAAACAGATGTTATGCTTTTGTGGGCGATGCGGCTACCAGAGACAGATATAAGATATGTTTATGTGGCCAAGTATATACAGAAGTAAAGGAAACACAATCTGGATTTTGTCCACATTTAAGAAACTTGAAATGACAGTTTCAATAAGCACTGCAGTAAATGCAATTTCATGATAACTGAACTTTCCTGTATGAGCAAAAGCAAACCTCCATTTAGTATTTGATCATGGTTATTCATAATAATTATGTGTTTCTTTAGACATGCAGAGAATACCTTTCATGTCAACATTCAAAGTAGACATGAAAACGCTCTCACTGATTTGATTGATGTTAACTTGGTAAACACCACTTAGGAGGGCATTATGCTGCCATCATAATCACAATATATGGACAACAATGTCTGTCAATGAAAACAAGCTATGAATTAACAGAAATTCCTTCCTAGTACAAAAGATGTTTCAGCATGCTATCATTTCTCTGTTTCATTCAGGCCAGCGGGAGGTGACTGTCAGAAGAAATGCCGGTCCCAGGTGCCCTAGTACATCACCACTGGGACCATGGCGACTCCTTGGCCAATGAGAAGAGAGAGGTGCTCCCATGGCTCCGCCTGCCTTGCTAGATGGTTGGCGTCATCCTTGATGCTCCTATGGTTGCCGTGGGTGTTATTATGGCTGCCGTGGCCTACCCAAGCTGAACAGGTGGGCAGCGGGGGACATGGCGGAAAAGCGCTGCATGGATCCCTTTCGTCCCCCTCATCTTCGTCATCTTCCTCCTCCTCCACGTCCCCTTCTGGCTCCTCACCATGGGGTTTTAGCACAAGGCAGAGCGGAGGGCAGCTGGACTGGCTGCTTTCAGAGAAGGGCCCTTTCCACAGGTGTCCTGAGTACACCGAGTTCAGAGAGAGGTTCCAGCAGGGATTTTCTACCAGATACAAGATTTACAGGTGAGAGGGATCTGCACTGGCTAGTGTGTGTGTGGGTTTTTAGTGAGACCATTTTTCTCTGTCATATCATAATATGTACAGACTCTGTTTGTCTTTTGTGCAGACACTAAGGTGTGACTTTCTCTTTTTCATTCTTCCTTCCTGCATCTTCAATTTTTTTAATAATTCTTGTTTTTTTATCAGCAAAGATTTTTTATCTACCGGCTGTTCGTCATTTACAGCTCTGTTAAATTACTTCAGCTTGCTGTTCAAATGTTTAAACTTCTTTAAAATGCTGTTCTAAATGTTGCACATCACATACTCTTGGCTTATGTACTGTACAGGCAACCACTAGCTCTGTTTCTTCCCTGAAGTGCTCTTAAAGTGGACTATTTCAAAAGTGGATTTTACGTTTTGTCATTTTATATTGACACAGAATCTTCTCTGTCCCTTTTTTCTATCTTTAGCACTTATCCATATGGTTAAAAAAGGGTACAGGAAGGCTAGTGACAGAGGTCACCAGTCCATCACAGGGCTAACACGGACAGACCCATTCACACTTTCATTCACATCATTTTGAACCACCAATTAACCCAACACGCCTGTATTTGAACTTGCTTTGCACATGCTCATATCCCTCTTCCTGTGAAAGAAGTTATTTCACTTCTGCAGAAATTCTCAAGGAAGAAAGTGACTTTGACATAAGAAAGTTTTTTTTGCATGTACATTTTTTCTTCAGCTGCCTAACGTTTAGGTGACTGTGAATTTAGAATCCATTTTACTGTTAGCTAGTGTATATTTATATGTTCCGATTCTCTTGAGATGACCAGTGTCTTTGAAGGAAAATGTTTCTCCACAATTTTCCCCCAAATGATTATGGAGAGATTTTGTTTTAATGTCAACACTCAGTACAAAGTTTATCAAAACAAAAGATTGATTAGTCAAATACTGACTGAAAAAATGAAAGCAGGCATTAACCAATAATATATATAATCACAATTCATAAACCACTGCAAAATGTCCAGTAAACGCGTGAAAATCAAACTATATTACTAGACTTTCCAGCATCTCCTTACTTTTCATGAAAGAACAGGATTGTGGCCAAGAGAGAATAAACAGAAAGAAAGAAACTCATACTTTTGAACATAGCTAATTATAGCAGATTAGAGTTCTTGCCTCCAGTTTAGACATTTAATTAGCTAATTAATGTCAAATGAATGGTTTTGACACATTTTATGTCTTTATCTTTGGAGGAAACTTATTTTACAGTAAGCCTAGAATGTTGCTGTGATATATGCGGTCTTTGCAAATTTAACGAAACAAAACGTGCTCTGAGCTGAATCTGTTAAACAGTGACTAAACATGGATCAGAGGGAATGGATAATTCATTTTGTCTGACAGAATAAAGCAAGCATTTTTTAAATACTGTCAATATAATATCTGAAGATATAAACGAGTAACAGTTAATTTTGACAGATGGACACAGCACAGATGGACACATTAAATGAAGCAAAAAAAAATTCCCCTCTCACCCCTGCGGACGGTCTATCCTTCAAGCCCGGGTCCTCTACCAGAAGCCTGGGAGCTTGAGGGTGCTGTGCACTATCCTTGCTGTTCCTAGGACTGCCCTCTTCTGGACAGAGATCTCGGATGTTGTTCCTGGAATCTGCTGGAGCCACTCACCTAGCTTGGGGGTCACTGCACCAAGCGCTTCAATTACTACTGGGACTACTGTTACCATCTTCTCAAGCTTTTCTCTGAGCCCTTGGTACTTTTCCAGCTTCTCGCGTTCCTTCTTCCTGATGTTGCTGTCATTTGGTATCGCTATATCTATCACTAAGGCTGTCTTCCTCTGCTTGTCCACCACTACTATGTCCGGTTGGTTAGCCATCACCATTTTGTCCATCTGTATCTGGAAGTCCCACAAGATCTTTGCTCGGTCATTCTCCACCACCCTAGGGAGTGTCTCCCATTTTGACCTCAGGACTTCCAGGCCATACTCGGCACAGATGTTTCTGTATACTATACTGGCCACTTGGTTATGGCGTTCCATGTATGGCCTGCCTGCTAGCATCATGCACCCTGCTGTTATGTGCTGGATTGTCTCAGGGGCATGTTTACACTGCCTGCACCTGGGGTCTTGCCTGGTGTAGTAGACTCCAGCTTCTATGGATCTTGTGCTCAGAGCTTGTTCCTGTGCTGCCATGATTAGTGCCTCTGTGCTGTCTTTCAGTTCAGCTTTGTCCAGCCACTGGTAGGATTTCTGGATGCTAGGGCTTGTCCTTCCATGA
>VUQG01044241.1:14938-31032 GCA_015106755.1 Etia nguti
CCTTCCCTCTTTGTTTTTTTTTTTTTTTTTTTTTTTTTTTGTTCTTTGGCTGTTATAGGAGTTGATGGTGACTGTGTTGTATAGACATGCAACTGCTCTTTTCTGTCCTCTCTCTTTGTGGTAGTGTATGAAGATTTGTCACCAGCCGGTCTGCAGTTCTTTACACTCAGCTCATCCCTTTCCCTCCCCCTCCCCAGGTCACTTGGACAGCGGGAGATTTGAAATGCCTTTAACCAAAATTTCTTTTAGTTGACCAGTTCCTTTTATGTGCTTTCTCCCTCAAACATATTCTTTTACGAAATACAAAATGGCAGTGTTTTCCAATCTTTATACATTTCTCTTTTTCCTCTCTCTGCTGTCTTTTCCTCCTTTCCATATCCCTCTGCATCAACTTGAATCAAATGGAAATGACAGCATCACTTACAGATGAAGGGGAAGTGTAGTGTGAAATGACAGGTGAAAGTTTTATGACATAAGTGGGACAGGTTGTCATATGACTCCATCTTTGGGAGAATCTGCCCCTTTTTCTGAGTTGCAGAGTTTTTGGCTTGTGCTTCTTTTTTCTGTCTTTTTCTTGGCATAGATGCTATACAAAGAAACTAGCATTAACGTTGACCATTTGCATTTGTGGCACCAAGTTGTTGAGAGTTGTAATGCATCACTCTCCAAAAGACACAACCATTCAGTTCAGAAGGTTACGCTGCCTTTGTGGGGCTTTTGTTTGCTGCATTAGTATTAAATGAGCATAAGAATGAAATCAAACCCACACATAACCAGTGCAATGTATGAACATTAACAGTAGACAGCAGTTCAAGAAACCAGCTTGAGGGAATGTATAAGTCTAAACTAATTATTTGCAAATGTTACATTTTTTCTTATGCTTATCTTGTGCTGGTAACTGCAGTTTAACATGTTATGTTACACAGCAGTAGACAGATGAGGATTAGAGATAAGCGCAGTATAAAGTACATGATGAACTTCGACCGCATCCATTATGAAGGAGGTTGTAATTCTTCTCACAGTTTGAGATTGCATCTTGAAGTATGAAGAAAAAAAAATACAATGTAAGGAGAAAAGAAGGATTATTCTGAACTGAATTTAGGTTCTACAGTTATGGGAAAGTGTGTGAACCTTTGCAGATTTGTGCATAAATAAAGAATCCTCTGATTTTCACACACATGGTGAAAAGGAAATACACATAATACACACAAATGGAATGAAACATGGAAGTTAAATTTTGAGTCATGGTTTTTTGACAGTGAGAGGACAACTGGGTATTAAGGATGTCCATAGGCATGGTCATCCAAATGGATGACCTAGTTGGATGACCAACAATGAGTATGTCTTGCAGCATTGTAAGGTTCCACAGAAGAACCCAGGGCAACGTCTAAGCACCTCAAGGGCTTTTTCTTCCCCATGCAGAGAAAACTGATCGTTTTAAGAACATAAAAATATAACACTGCACAGAGATGGATCACTGTACTGCTAAGATTAATCAATTTTTTTGATTTCATGTGCAAGCCATTTTTCAGATTTTAATACTTTAAATTATAATGTTATCAGGTTTTTTTGTTATATTGATTGGCACTGTACCTTACACTAAGTACTAATACAAATAAAATTTAAAATCCATGTTAACTTTTTGGATGGAAGCAAATTTAAATTCTCATCTATAAAGTGGTGTAAAAGTATTTTGTACTGCTTGAACATTTTTATTTATAATATTAAATACCGACAAATATAACTTAAATAATCTTTGAATATCAATTTTCGAACAAAGTATAGCCAACTAAAATATGTCTTTGTGTTCAGACCTAGTAGAACTCAAAGGTTTTGATCTTTAACATTATTTTATGATGATAGATTAACAACTTCTGTAAAAGAACCCCAGAAAAGACTAGCCGACTGTTCTACTGCTTTTTAGGACTCCTTAGAATTGTCATTAATTTTCTATCTCTTCCACTTCCCTGGTATATAGTCAAAAGTGTCTAAGTTTGACATTCATAAACACTCTTTCTACTCTAACAGTGTACTTTTTGATCAGTTATTAAATGATCAATACAAGAAACAGTTTTTTTCAGCTGTCTTCAAAGTGACTTTTTTGTATAAAGATGACGGTAACTTCAATAAGATAGAATCATTGAAGTCATAATGTCAAGTACATGCAATCTGTTTGTGATAATGCAGCTATTAACTATGATTTAAAAAAAAATATCTGCAAATCTGCTGCCATCAGTTACAAACCTGTTTCTATCTGTTGCCTTCTACATACAAAGAAATTCAAAATTAAACAAAAATGATCTAGAATCCAGCCAGAATGTCATAAATTTCAAACAGAAATTCAGAAAATGCACAAATAGTGATGTACTGACCGACTTAAAATTGGTTGGCAAATGAGAAAAAATTCACGCGGGTTGAAAAAACAGTGCATTGGTGTTGTAGGAGCATGCACTTTCTTTATGCTTTTATATTTCTAGATGCTCATATCATGATTCAATCATATCTAACAGTTTCCCGTTATGTTAGAAATGACTGCCACCTCTCATCTCTCCTCCTTCGTATCAAAGAGTCATTACCAACCCCTCTGTGTGTACTTTGGAAATGCATTCCTCATTTTCTGTGGTTGTTTCTGCTTTTTGTTTGATTGCTGCACCCCTGCTACTCACAGCAACAAAGTGCTTGTACATTTCAGCCAACGCATCCTACTCAAAATTTGTGTAAAAACAATGAGAGTGGCAGTGAAAAATGCCAGAAGAGGCCTTGCAAAAGTACTGCTACAAGAAATCAGACCCAGGCAAGAACAAAAGTCTTCTTTTAGTCTGAATCTAGATGCTCGTAATCAACATTAAGTCCCATTTTTCTTTTTAGTCAAGTTTAGTTTCTTATGTTTTCTCTTTAATTAAAGCCTCATTGCTGTAACATTTTACAAAACCAACCTTGCATGTGAATTATGATGTAAAGTAAGAAACTTTTGCGGTGCAATAATAGAAATGCTAATCAGTGTAATGAGGAACATAATTTCATGAACATTCTCCTGAAACTGATTAGTGATGGTGAAGATAATATGCATATAATAGTACAATGGATAGAGAAGTAAAGAAACTGATGGTCCAGATCAAACACATAATGGTGCAATTAGACTTTAATTATTACTATATGTCCTGTTAATTTTGTGTGTCACTGAGAAAGGAAGCCTGCGAAAAGTCCCACAGTAAACACAGCAACTCTGCATCATGTAAAAAGCACTTCTCTCTGGCTTCTAATTGTACTCCCATGACCTTACTAATGCTAATATCTGATTATCATTAAGGAAAATAAGCACTGGCAGGCTTTTCTCTGCATTAACTTTCCACAGAGCAAGAGTAAAATTGGCTGCTCTCATGAGCTTTTAATCAGGGGTAATGGAGATGGGAATACATGTTAGCCACATTTTCCTGGGCTACCCGTAATCTGTTAAATCCTTTAATCTCATCATCGCACAAGTTACATCAGCTGCTACGGCCTTAAACAAGCTTGAAAACTATCAGTGGTTGAGGTCATGACATCTGCACTTTCCAGTGTGCTTACTGTTTTGTGTCTTGTTGCTGTCCCTTTTGGATGTTGTTGTGTATCTGATATCATCGTGTTAGTGTGATCCTTATACCATCATATTACTGATGTTATTGGTATCGTTGAGAATAACCAGTAACAAAATTGCACTGTGATAGCTTCACAAACCAGGAGAAATACTAAAGTACTATGTTTCATCCTGTAGTGGAAAAAAGTGTGGAGTGACAAAGACGAGGTTGGGCTTTCACCTGCACGAATGGGGTTTGTGCAAATATTGTTTTTAGAGTTGTTGCTTCATATATTTAAGAAACCTTTTGCAGTTTTGTTGATAATTGGTTAGTTTTTAGGAAATTGGAACTGACCAGTCACAAAATTATGATCGCCCAATTATTTGCAAATTTGTCCTATTTGCATTTCATTTTTAAATTAATATTAATATATTCATTTATTCATTATAATTACACATATCTATATATTACAGATATTTTAAATAAGTGGACTGGTGGATACAGCCCTACCTGTCCTTGACAACAAAAGTGCATTGCATTTTTCCAATATTTTCTACAACAGTAACTGATGATTTGGGACCCCCAACATGTGGCTGTCAATTTGAAAATGAAAGGGGTTAAATAATACCACACGGAATGAATTTCTATTGTGCTGCTCAATGTTTTATGCCAAAATCAATCTAAAGTACAAACTGAGCGAACAAATCACTTCAGCATTAACCAGGCTTGTTGTTTATTCAATCAAACTTTACATCACCTCAAACTCCAGCAAAGAAAAGTCTCATCTGGCTGAATCAGGCTGCAAAGGAACAAAACCACATGGAATAATCACACTCTTTTCAATTTTCATCTGTCTAAAATGACAAAAGAAGAGCTGTCAAGCAGTTCTTGTAGAGAGACATACAGGGATTCTGCTTAATTTTCACTTCTACTTGTGTTGGACTTGAGTTAGATTAGCTGCTGATGAGGCGCTAGGTGGGGGTGGAGGGTGTGTGAATGATTGCGTAGAATGTGAGGGGGTTGCGGGCTTGCGGGCTTTTTCTCTACGGTCCACATTATCAGAGAGGCAGACAGCTTAGCATGGACAGAGCAGCAGGGCAGAAACTGGCCTGTGGTTCTGTGATGGAAACAGTCAGGAGGCAACAGCCTGCACAGCAGGGAACACTTTCCTGGTACATGGTGTGTATTGTGAGTTAGTGTGTTCTGTGCTGTCTGACCACCATAACTCCTACAGATCGCCTTCAAACAAATGTGGGTCACACCCTGCCTGCCACACATAAAGGCACACAAAGGTTCAGGGTCTTGGCCGGCTGTTTGATATGTTAACCTCTTAGTTCCATAAAGGGATAAACTGAAAGAAACACCAACTGCTGTGTGCATTACCGCTGGTTTTAAACACCAACTGGGTTCAAATGTACACAGAAGGCAAGAAAAAAACACACACGAAAATACAGAGAGAGAGCTAGACTTTATGCATACATTTAAGTGGAAAAAAAGAGGCTGCTTTTATATATTCTGCTGTCAGAACGACATTGGCGCCTGCAAACAATACCATCGTATGTAAATCTGTTCATGGATTTTCTGTGTGTTCTTTTCCCATGGATGCAGTGTGGTTAGTGAAGGTAAAAATATTTGAAATGTAAAGATTTGATTTCTGTAATTAGACTGCATCTTTGAACCTTTGCTAGACACCACCAGCACTGGTTTTCCTCAACTCTGCTGCAAACGCAATTTCCAAATGTGGCACCATTAACTGGAAAAGGGGAAATAAACAGGCTTTCCAATGGCATAACATTTATTAACAAGAAGCACTGTACCAAAAAATAACCCACCAAACATGAATTTCCTTACATTTTGTCCAAAGTTTAGATAGATAGATAACTTACTTTGTTTTAGAGAAAATTAACATTTAGATAGATGGAAAAGTTTTGTGCATTATAGTAAGATATTAACAATGGTTATTAGAAAATTATTATTTACCGTTGTTGTTTATATATCAAACAATAGTTCTTCCACATTTCTACTCCATTTCACTTCTGCTGTAGTTTATCTACTACATCTTTTACATTTATTTGCTATATTTTATCACTTTGCAGTGCAAGGTTTTACATATGTCTATATTTTCCTATATGTACAACATAAAAAATGTTAAACCATTTCTAAAGGTCAAAATTCATATTTTATACAGTTGATTTTTTGTTTTTCTTCTCTGAGTACATTCGTCTGGTCTCCTTGACAAAGTGTGGTATGATCTATGGCTACAAGTCTGGAATTTACCAGCAGATAAATATTGTAATTGTGTGTGAAGAAAAGTGTTTTTATTTTTTATTAATTACCGTATGTTAAATATTTACTGTATATTAAACGTTTATGATTTCTGTGCAGGTTTTGGCAGTGAATAAGTCTTTGTGCAAAAGAAATATACATGAAAACATTCAAACAAATCATCAAACATTGTCTCTTATCAGGAAAAGCAGTTTAGTTCCGTTAGCTTTTCAGTGCACTACAGAATTCATCCGCAAATTAGGGCTACACCTGGGACTGGTATAATGAATTAGCCTCTGGTATTCAGGGAAAAAGTCATAATGAGTGATGCATTACCTTTATAAAAAGGAAGCCGGCAGCAATTGCGTGAAATAAAACGTCGGTAAAGTGGCAGGTAAAAAGAAAGAGACCTTGTCCTTAAAAAATTGAATCACTTCAAATGAGATTTCACATTAACCTTCAGTATAAAATATAGTATTTGGCATTAAAGTGAGGTTTGACTGCTGAAAATATGAAGCAAACAAAATATTTTTGACAGACAGACTGAGAAACATAGAAAGAGAGATATATGAGTGTGTGGGTGAGAATCAGTGTGCCTTTCCATTTGGCCTCTATCCGGTTTAAAATAATAAAATAACAAACAACGAGCAAAACAGTCTTTGCCTAAGAAATGAAAGTTTTTCAGCTTTAAAAGTTCACAAAGAACTGCAAAATTTCAAGAGCTATGACACTTAAAGTCTTCTGAATTTAAAAAAATATCACAATGGATTCCAGTGCAGACCTATAAGTCATGACTAAAACATGCATCAATACTTTTCAAAAAACTTTGAGAATGTGGATGAACAGGAAAAAAAAAACTGTACACTAAAATGTATCTATTACTAAGGATCGCACACGAATCTACAGTACGCTTGTCAAAGCGATTTCCATTACTGTCCAGACAAGATTTTAGCACTGTTCATCACTGCAGCAAAATTCAGGGAAGGACACATAATCAGGCATACACAGAGAGACTATACACACCTGGAAACAAAGGCTAATAAGGTACAAGAGAACTCAGACAGACAGCAACAAGGAAGCAAACTGTAAAGGAGACATTTATATCTGTATAACATTTGTAAGAGTAGCTATTGCTGAAACCATCATATTAAATCACTTGTATACTAAAAGAACAAAATTATTACGCTGAGAATAACAAAGTCATTAGTGTGGACATAAGTGAGGCCAAGAGATGTGGAAACTGGATTGCCTATTTGTAATATGTATATATATATAGAGAGAGAGATATAGATATAGATATATAGATAAATAGATATAGATATAGATACAGTTTTCAGTGTGAAAATGAATTTACTGAGTCTGAGAACAATCACACAGCAGTAGACCTGTGCGTGTGTGTGTGTTTGTGTCACAGTAACGGAGAGAAGTGGAGAGAAAAAGAATTTGGAGCTTCACAGAGACAATAAAACATCAAAAAGAATCGTTCCATCAAAGAAGATTACTTTAGATACAATACTCATGGAATGGAAATCTGGGCAATATTTTCCTCTCATTTCATCATCAAAAGATTAGGTTTTCTGAATAAAACACTCTCCATCCCCCCACTCAGGAAAACGTACTCAAAAAACCACAGTAGCACATGCTACACTTCTCCCCAAGTGTCACTCCAATAAACATCTGATTCCATTTGGAGTTTCATGAGCAACTTGCTCACAGCCAAGTTGGCTTTTTGTGGTTATGAGCATAATTTAATTTAACCTCTAAACACACGAAAACTTTAGGATTTTAAATTACAGTGTATGTTTTGTCTGTCGCTCTTTCTTCTTCTTCTTTTTTTTTATTTTATTTTTTTTACCAATTTTAATGAAAAGTATCCCGATTTTCCATTCTGAACACAGGTTTTCGTTTATACCTTCTGTTGGGACAAATTGGATTCCTGCTGCAAGAATACATTTGTTCTCTTAAAGCTCATTTCATTGCTGCTATCTTCTTGTGATATGCACAGCTCAGAGGATGGTTCCAAAATTTTTCATATATTTTTCTACTCAAATTAAACACAGCTGTCAATGTGTTTAATTTATTATATTACAATATTATAATCCTTTTTTAAGCTGATGTAAAATAAGTGAATGGCCTACCACTAAGTGACGCTTAGTGGGATATGTCAGAAAAGGGAAAAAAGAGGAACATTTTAATGAAAGTAATGTAGAGGAAAGAAGTTATTTATTGGCTACATTGGCTATGTTGTCACATTGTGTTGCAATAAATGACCTAACCTATTTAGGGTGCCTGTTTGGGTGAGTAGTTTTCACGGCACTAATATAGCATACAGTAACAGTAGCAACAGAAGCTACAAATATTCACCTATTGCATATATTACTTTTGTATATATATATATATATATTTATATTGGACTTTAAAAGAAAGCAAAAGGCAGAAAGTGCATATACATCCATTTTCCACTTTGTGCTTTATTAGTCATTTTTCCCTCTAATTCCCATGTATGAATTGCGCTGGATTCTGAGTGCACTACAGCCCTTAATCTCTGGTCAAACACGTTTGAGAACACTTTGAAAAGCAGGTGGTGCTGGAATGTTGGCAGCGATGAAGCAGCGAGCAGCACAGAATAGGTACCACTAACCTTGCCAATAAATACCCTGCTGATTAATGATTGGCACCATGCAATCAGCATAAGGATTTGGGAAGGTAGCGTCAACCTAAGAGGAGTTCCCCTGTGAATTTAAAACTGAGGGAAGTGAAAATATATCCACAGTATAGATGGGCTAAAGCTAAGAGGCAGCATGAAGGAGGAGTACTAAGTCTTCTTGTTGCTGTGATCGCTATTGTAAATGTCAAACTCTTGCAAGTAGATGGAAAATATTTTGGAATCTGACAGAAATGCTTAATTCTCTCCGTAACTTACAGTATGCTATTAATATGCTGCCTAGCCATGCAACAACATCACTCACATGCAGTGTGCTATTATAAGTGCTATCCTGCCATGCAAATCTCCAGGCTGCGCTTACTCTGTGTGTGATTATATTCCTGAGCTGCTGTGCAGAAATTTTGCTGGAGAGGATGAACGACAACAATACAGCCAGATGAAGACCAAAGGTCACAAAATCCTTCACACAGCATGCTTGCTAAATCATCTGAAGTCATCATCCTATCTGACAGCTCATTTGAGGAAAGTTCTGAAAGGAGAAAACATAATTTATATCCAGTTTACACAAAAATGTGTAGGAAGATCCAGAAGTGTTATGCATTTTTCTGTGTGCTGACCAATTGCAGAGACACTGTGATAAAACTATGTGGGAGTTTGTATGATAATCTTTTTGGGTTATATTTTGATGATTATTAATAAACCTTTGTCTGTACCCATGACTGATTGATGTCACATGATAAACCATTGTTGTGGTTTGTGTTGTTTATGTAAAAAAAAAAGAGAGACATGGATTAAATCCTGAAAATGTGACATCATTATCAGCTTTTGACCAAAATAGCATTCTTGCTGGTTAACCCTGAATACTAACAAGGATGAAAAAAACTCTAAGGTGGATATCACATACTTTTAGTCCACCAACCACCCCAACCTGTGAACATTAGCTTGTAATTTCTTATAACATAGCTACACACATGGAAAAGAAGAAAAATCCCTTCAACAGTAAATGCATTGAATTACATACGTACATATCTCATGGTATGATTTACTTCTAAATCATGGTGGCACTTTTTCATTTTCCCAATGATGATGTGCACTTTAAGTCTTACATTCCCCCTTGAAAGACATGCGGTTGATATAATGGCAATGGCAAGTACTGCCAATATCTAATATGACACAACCAAAGTTATTATAACCAGTGCTTAGCACAAGTTGTTGGAAGTTTTGATAAAATCCTAGTAATGCACATCCTGATCATACAGCCAAGTTTCACTGAATACTATTGAATCCTTAGTCGCCTAATTAGACAGTTAAAAACATCTTAACAACTTACGCCAAGTTTTAAGCACATAAAAAGTGATGATATAGGTCCTGTCTGACTTTTTAGAGCTGTGAGAAAGCGGTCTGTGATTTGGAATGATTCTGTGTTCTGTGTGCTGTTTCTTATTTGGAGGTGGAGGATCAGTACATGCCGAGTCTGAAAACATCATTACCACTGAAGTTATCTTTTTAGATGGCCAGTTGCCAATTTCGATTTGGCTGCCTCTCATCATTTTTCTGACTTTAAGCAAGACACATTTTTTCCTTTTCTTCACAAACACACATTTTAGGAAATTCGCTGTACACGTTTCATTCTAGAGTCCGACATCACCTTAATAATGCTCTTCATTTATGCTAAGAAGTATTAAGCATTTGTTTCTGCATTCAACCTATTTCAAACAAGTTTAACTGTCTTTTTTTTAGTAATATGGTCTTGTAATCGATGTAACCATTGGCAACTGACTCCAGACGATCCCCAGTTGTTGTTTTGTTTTTTTTCACATCGATGCTATGTTTGTTCCCATCTGATGTAATTTAAGCACTGTTATACAACTGGTTGACAGTGTTTTTCCTCTAAGCTGGACAACTCATGATTTGGTAAACAGTTAAATATATCAAGACATGATTTTAGTGGCCTCAGTTTTAACTGTCTGTCTTAAATATTTCCAGCTTTTGCAAATTCTCCAGCTAAAACAACATTTACAAAATTGATTCCATCTCATTTAGTCAGGATCATCACAACTTTATGTCACAAACTGGTGCAGAAAAATATCATTATCATTTCAACATTTTCTTAAGAATCCTTGAAGCCAACTACAGGAATTTAGTTCCCTCTGCAGAAAGATGAACTTTCCCTCCCATTTCCTTTTCATGTATGGCCTAAAGATATTGCTGAAATCATGACTTTGCGGCATTATGTTTGCTTTGTTCAGGCTTATGCTCTCCTCCTATGATCCGTGGACAAATCTTTGGGTGGAATAAATTCTTCAGTGGAGATAGCAGAAGCCAAATGGCTTACTTAGCAAAGGATTGTGAAAACATCAGAGAAAAGAATGTCCTTATAGTGAACACTGAGGCATCTGAAGGGCTCAATGTGTGTAGAGATGTTACCTGGGCAAACCAATGAGAGAGATGGGAGCAAGCATAAGAAGTAAGATAGAGAAGAGGGAGACAATAGAAGGGAATTAAAAGAAAAAGAGACTAGTGAGAACATGAAGAAAGGAAATGAGAGGAGGAGCTGGTATGAGGGCAGTGGTGTTTTGGGAAAGGGACAGAGCGTGTATGATGCGTGTGTGTGTGCTCATTTGTTTTCACTTCACTGTGAGGGCAGAAGACAAATTGCCCATATGGATAAGAGCAGACGGTGGCCAGGTTGCGTTAGGAACCAGTTAGTTCTAGCACATTCTGTTGTTGGGCAGTAAGCCTAATGTTTAGCACACTGGGAACTGGCAAAGTAATGGACACATGCAAACTGCCACAGTGTAGACTTTTTAAGGATTCCAGGACACTGCAAGGTACATTGTCTAACACAGCAGCTGCTGAAAATATGATCGCGTATATTTCCTTGAAAATGCCATAGCAATGCCAAAAGTAGTCCAGTGGAATCAGTAACCCAATATTGACGTTTTTATTAAGTACTATGGCGAGTATTTCATCTGGACTGTGCTGGCTGCCCAATGGAAGCAGCATTAAAAGTGAAGAGGGTATTGTACTGTAGACATACCTCTGTCTTTGTAGCTTGCAAAAAAGAAATAATAATCAATAATAATGAATCAATACTCTGTATTGGCAGCTAATAAAATTATACCATATAAAGTACACGAATTGCATTTTAGCTTCTGACCTACAGAGAATTCATGTAACTCTAGTTTTTGCAGTCCACGACTTAGCTATTCATATGAGTCGATCCAGTCTCATCAACTTTGTTTTCATCAGTCGTGAGAAATGGATTCCAGTGAAAACGTTCTGAGACTGATGATTGTCTCTGTCGTAGTTGGTGGAGACTAAAACAGAACGTAAATAAGAGTGGATCTTACACAAACAGGCATTAGGCAGTGAGAGAAATTGTCCTTCAGAAACATGTTAGCATATCTTTCCCACTTTGTGTGTTATATGCTAATAATGCCGTAGGTCTAAAAACCCAGGGACTCTTAGCCAAAGTGCTAGCAATGCATATACTACCTATTCTTTAACAAGATGGCAGATGTCTTTTAGGTCACCTGGTGAATGTAATTTCCAAATATTGTATATACAAAATGCATGTACTGTGATCTCCTGTTAACATGATGTTGGTTAGAGAGGTAAGATCCCGTTGTGAAGCTTTGAGCTAAATATCATATGATTACTGACGAATAAATCTAAAGT
Source organism: Etia nguti (assembly GCA_015106755.1). NCBI lineage: Eukaryota > Metazoa > Chordata > Actinopteri > Cichliformes > Cichlidae > Etia > Etia nguti. The sequence goes on from VUQG01044241.1 coordinate 27,107, forward strand.
TGATTCAGTTGACTAAAATATAAAGTGCAAAGGTTATGTTTTTAGCAGTGACAGTTGCTCCACACACTTTACTCATTTTCCTTGACATCAAATGCAATATGTGCCCACATATCTAGTCCTGTCTTCCTCCCAAGTGCCGACGTTTTGTTGTGTTTTCATGAGAAACGTGGAGCATGGTTGTTAAATGTGCACATCTAACAGTACTGCAAAAGGAGATTACTTCTGATTGGCTCACTTCCAAACTTGCGTGTGTCAGTGTTTATTTAGTTATCTTGATATTTTCCTCAGAAAAAAAGGTAGTTGAGGAAACTATAACTATGAAATTATTGGGTAATCAAATTGCAATTGAGACCAAAAACTAATTGGAAACGTGTTAAATGTTAACTTACAAAAGGTAGTTTTCTTCTGCATACAGTTTATGGCAAGCACATTATCTGCTCTCTTTTTAGCGTTGTTTTGGACTCTATTTACTGTTTCTGTTTGGTATTGTATACGCATTGTGCATAATACTTAAAAGTGGATAAAAAACTGTGTAGGTCCTGGATTGGGTGATAAAAGCTCTAATGTATTTAGTCTATATATGTATTGCATTTTTATCAAACGTTGTTTTGTCTTCACTCTAAAAAGCAAACGGTCTGCTAAGTTCACTCGAAACCTGTTTGTTTGCTTTAAACAGTTTATTGAGGAAAGAACCGTGTCCAACTGGAAGTAACCTAAGGGCTTCCTATTAGATGGGCATTGTTTTTGTCAGTGTTTTTTCTGTGTATTATATTGTTTTGATATTGTTTGGTGGCTGCAGGAAGCAGCAGCCCTCACCAACGCACCAGAACTGAACAGTAATTGGTCCTTCTGTCCACATGTGTGCACGTGTCTATGTGCAGTATGTGAATGTGCTGTCCAAATGGCATCACACCAGGACACAGTCGACGTCAAACTGTGATAATGAGCACCGCCAAGATTTGAATATAAGCACGTACCGATTCAATTATTTCATCCCAGCTAGACAGAAAAAGCCACAAACATACTCATTTCTCTACATTCTTCCAATTTTCTGTTGGGAATGCCTCCTGGGCAAGACAGTAAAACGTGGAATAACCTGCATTTGTATGCTTGCTACTTATGCGCTCTCTCTTTCAATTTAACAAGAGTCAATTTGAATTATAATTCAAAGGTGCGGTCTTTATTCACTAAGTACAGGGTGGGAGTTGGTGCTGGTGGAGGTCGGCATGGGGGGCAGAAAGCTTCACTGCTGTCTCTAACAATACTTGATCTAATTTAGTTGAAATTCTCCCTATTACAAAATAAGAAAAAAATGGCATCTCTCTGTTTTGCTTTTGTCTGCTGGCTGAATTATTTAATTTTCTGATAAGGCTACATGGGTCTTCTGACAGGGTATGTTAAGAGCCACAGTGTCACAAACGAGAAAAAGAAGTGGTCTGCTGAGGGTGGAGCAAAGAAAACATGACACATTAGGATGACAAATATAGACATAATAACAGGAGTGTAGACAAATCTTATGAACAGGATATGAACAGATGATGACTGTTCATATCTAGTCAAGTGGCTTTAAGTGATTTTTCTCTCAAAACATAGCTCCAAATATTATATACAGTATACCTTAAAACAGCCAGTGTGTGGATGGGTATACGGTTCCAGTTTTAAAAGTAACAGATTAATTGCATCTGTATTGGAAGTGATTTTTCTGTCATACATTGTCTTGGTGACCATCAATTAGTCCCTCTGATTGGTGGTCACTTAAATTGAGAAACGTTTGACACTGGACCTACTCGGCATAGACACTAAGTGACAAGTTAGGTTCTGTCCTCTTTGCTGGAAGCAGCAGATCATTCTGGACTGGACTGATAACCTCTTAAATGTCCTGAAATGCTTTTAAATGAGAGCTTTCATTGTATATGAAATGAAGCTTTTGTGCAACCCTTTTTCATATTGTGGCAAGCTGAGGAATCTTACAACAAAGAACCCACACAGAGGTTGAACCTGTTATTCCACCCCAAACAGGAAGGGGGAGCTCTTTATTGAACAGTTCACTGTACTACACTGTGCTTCAGAGGGTCCATAACCCTGCACATGAACTCCCTCATGATGTAACATCTCTTTCTATGAAAACAACAACTATCAGTGAATTTACACCACAACATTAACCGGAACAGTCATAAGAGTTACGTAGCCATAGCAATGCAAATACACAGTTTAATCGTTTTAAAATGCAACGTATGTTCCCGAGGGATGATCGGAGATAACTAGCCGCTCCCAACACGCCACAATATTAACCTGTAATTCATATTTTGTTTGAATTGTTAGTTCAGAGACGGTTAGAATTATCTTTACATTTATCATAACTCGTCACAGTCAACAACTGACAAATGGAGATAAGAAAGCATCCATACAAAGAAGGAAAGAAAAGAATGGTGGTATATTCTGATAGATAGATGAAGCTATGTTGCATTTTGGTTCTTTTTTCCCCTCTAATAAGAGCTCAAAGTATACAGTTTTGAGTAAAAATAACCATATAAACAATGTTATGAAGGTCCGGGGCTAATGGGAAATGGGTTTCAATAAAAGAAAATCCTGGGTTAATTAAAAGAGAGAAATGTTACACAAGCAGCAATATTAGACAATATTTCATTTACTAACGTTATCTTTGAGCCACATGACATACTGTTAAAAAAAGCTCTGTTCCCAGGTGGTTTAGCATTCTTGCAAATGTCACATGGATTTTGAATTAGGTGTTTTCTGTTATGTCTGAGCTTCCCAAAAGACTCAATGCGGACCAGCTGAAAAGGTTAAGATGAAAGATGAGTTGACTGAAAGAAACAAATCAAAAAGATGCAACAGAAACTTGAAGGTATTTCTTTAGAGTCTTCCACAGGTTACATCTGCAAGGATCAAAACTTACGGATCTAAAGACAAGCAATTAGTTTGTGCGTCTTTTCCTCTGACTAAAGACGTTTGTAAGAATCGTAGGGTACACCCTGGACAAGTTGCCAGTCTATTGTTGGTCTTAATTTTTCTTAAAAACAAATCAACAAAAAAAACCCCATTTTCACTTTGTGTTAGTATATTGGATGATTTATATCTGCAACACAGTAAATGGTGTAAAAAATTATTCCTCTGATTCCTCTGTAAAGATATTCTAAACTCCTATTATGAACTTTGATGTTATTTACAGATTTACCAGGCTACTAAATTTCACATCCTGCAAAATAGGGTTAGCTTTCGTTGTCACTGGTGATAAACACGGGTGTTTATCGGATCCCTTGTTCACAGGTACTTTAAGGTGTGAAAAGGATGTATTGGGGTGGGATGTTTTCCTCTCTGCATAATAGTATATCACCATTTTATTGTTAGTACTATATTTGCACATAAAACACAGCTGGGAAAGGGAACTGACACTAATTACCCTGTGACTGCAATTGGTGAACGCACATTAATTCTATCACCATACCTAAAACCTTAGAAAAACAAAAAAACTTTCTTACCATGTGATCCAGGGATACCTATCCACATCAGTAAGAAATTTCCCTCATGCAGTAGGAATTATGAATAATTCATGCGCCCATATAGCTGCGCCTTTTCAAAAATGTATTACTGGAAAGTGGCAGGAATACCACACAGAGACGGGCAGAGCATATCTCCTCAAATTAACACTGGCAGGCCACTTTTTAATGTCAAAGACACCCAAGATATTTAATCTCAGTGTCTTTCAGAGGAATTATTCAGCCTGAGAAACAATCAAATTGAAGTCTTCTCATTGGAAATGAATTTATGTTAATGCAGAAAGAGTAATCTCATGCTGAAGGGATAGACCTGTTTCCTCGTTTGGGTGGATACAAATGTTAATAAACCCCAAACTTTTTTTTTTTTTAGTTTTGAAGGGAAATAGGACACATCAGGCTCCTGTTTCG
>VUQG01044241.1:31052-46888 GCA_015106755.1 Etia nguti
TGGAGGTTGCTGTGTGTGTGTGTGTGTGTGTGTGTGTGTGTGTGTGTGTGTGTGTGTGTGTGCGTGTGAGTGTGTGTGGATATTTCACAAATTCACTTTCGCCAACAATAGGTGTGCCTACTGCTGTATAGTGGACCTACAGCACATAGCTTAAATTATTTGTGTTTATTTTTAGAAGTGCATTTTAATACTCCAGTGAAATAGTATATTTTAATAAAACTTCTAAAATTTCTTCTTTTTTGTAGGCAGCACTGCTTAATGTGGTCTGTGTAGGTGTCTCCAAACCACTCATGGCAAAGTTCAGCTGGGGTAATCAGCTGATCTGGCACACCTGCTCTGGGAACCAGGATAAAAGCCCTCCAGCACATTTTGGTGATAGCGCGCTCTTTGACGGTTCTGATTTTCTTTTAGTTTAGGTTCTCAACACCTGGCAGTCTCACCATTGTCTCTGTCTCGCTCTCTCTCTCTCTCTCTCTCTCACACACACACACACACACACACACACACACACACACAAACACGGAGACTGGCTACAGCATGACTCTCAAAATAGCTGAGAGAAATTTAACATGGAAAGTGAGGCGCTCAGCTCCTTGATTTCTCCAGGATGATATTAATATAGAAAGGCAGGGAAGTTGGCAAGCAGATTCAGCACACATCAAAAATCCTCGGGGTTAACTTGTTTTTTTTAAGTCCTCCCCTGCAAAATGTGTTCAGAAAGACCTCTTAAAGTAACACTGAAATATGCTCGATGCCACTGAATCACCATGGTTCACGCCTGTATCGTTTCAGGCTGATTGAAGTAAGGTTAGACGATCTAAATGTTGGCAGATTGTCATGCTTTTGTACTCTTTCTTTACAATCCTGGAGAAAAAAAAAGAAAGCAAACAAACAAAGAAAAAAGCTTTTCTTCCAGTGTACGGTACTTGTGCATTCAGCTACTGGGTGAAATCTTTATTCACATACACATGTACTTTTTACAGGAACAAAAAAGATCCAAGTTCTGTACCTGTGCTTCATATTTTAGTACACAGAACTCTTTGAATGAATGAGCATGTTATATGCTTTTGTAAGATAACATCCATGCATCCTGATAAAAGTCTCCTCAAAGACAAATTCATTTTTTTCAGTTCTTTAGCTTTACATAAGTCCAAATTATTCATCATTTTACTTACATTAATAATGCATTAAGACATTTTTTAAAGTAACTTGAGTTCCCGTTTTGTTTAAGCCTTTGGTATCGCAACCATTGCATTCAGAATGCATCATATTAGGAGTAACTAGACTAGACTAATAGCTACGGAGGTAATAAATGTGTCATTTACCAATATAAATCTAGTGTAAAGTTACTAAACTGTCCAAGATAATGATTTTTGTTTGATTGACTAAATGATTGTATATATTTATTATTAAATGAAATGAATTACATTAAAATTCCAAGTCTTTGGAACTAAATAAAGACATACGAGGCCCAAAGTGGTTATTTTAATTTACTAATTTGGATTACATTTAAACCTTCACATGAAGCGAAGTTGTGAACACACTTACAATGAAAACTGAAAAACAGTCCAAGCATAACAGTTCTATCATTGTTGGCATATTTCTATGATAGCTATGTATTGCAAAACAGTGATATCAAATTGACACAACAGAGACATGGAAACTCTGTTTTTTTGCACTGTGAACAGATTCAGAGAGAATAAAAGTCTTGCACTGATTCTTTTTTTTTCCCCACACACAAAGGATGATCAAGCATAAGTAAAGAAATTGATAAAGAACTGAGAATGGCATTGGTATTGATGACATCTAAGCAATATTCATTGTTAAACATAATATGGAATTAGCACAACAGTACCAGGGTGCTGTGCATTCTATTTCAGCTGTGTGTTTAGTGTTAGAGAATCTGTCTGTAGCTGCTGAATTTTTATATTTTGTTCACCAGCCGCTGTGGTGAACAAAATAACACATTTTGTTTTTGCATAGCAAGTCATGGACATTAGATTTGTTGATGAAATTTGCCAACAAAAGCTTTTGGTTGGGGGATGCTGGCAGTTCAGTATGGAATTATCTGAAGAATCATTAAATATTAATATAGATGTTTTAGTTACCATAGTTGTTAAGTGCCACATGTTTTCCTGGACACCCCCAGGTATTGGTTAAGTTGATGAGTTGATTTGGCTGTATAAAAATCCAGTTTTGCATTGTCTAAAAGTCTAGGATTTGTAATTTTAGACATTAAGTGAAATTTATTTAGTGCCATCACATTATTGACATTTATTTCAGACATTTGTGGAAAGGAATAGGGAATTTATAGTCAAGTATGAAAGGTAAAAGGACTCTAAATGTAGACATATGGCCAATTTATAACATTCATGTTATAGCAAGACCTTTAAGAGCATTATGGTATTGGTAGCTGGTCAAGATCGAGCTATTGCTAGCTTTTTTTATTTCTTTGTGGTGTACTATGTTATAGATTAAAATATATTTACTTTTCACAAGAGGATCTATTGTCTTGTTTTTAAAGTTCTTACAATTGAGGTTACAGTAATATGAACTGTGCTCAGTCCTTAAAAGTAAAACTGGCTCCTCTAATTTCGACTGCCAAATTTCAGCAGTGTCATTGACATATATCCTATATATCCCTGTATCCTAAGCCAAGAAGATTCAGCTGAAGCGTGACAAATTTTAAAAATAGCTGACAGTGACACTCAGCCTAGATATGCCAACCTCATAAGTAGTCAGGTGATGCCTTGTACAGATTTAGGACACACTGTGCAAATTTAACATTACCGCACATTAAATTGGTTTGACTTCCCCTCTATGCCTTAAACTCTAAATCAGGACTGATACATACTTGAAAATTACTGAAGCAAACAACCAAAAAACAAAATGGATATATCATGTGCTCACCTTATGATAGTGCAAATCTGTCATAATTATGTTGCAGTGACATCAGTTTTTGCCCACAAATAATCTTTATCGGTTCCTTTGTGTCATAGCTGCTATTAGCTGTCATAATGTAACTGCAGTTTGGGTTCCCTTGCAGTCGACTTCCAGCTTAATTCCTTTCAGGACATGTATAATGACTCTGGTGGGAACAACTCAGACATCATTAAAAAATCATGCCCTGGCATAGACCCTCCAGGCTGGGTGGAGGTCTATTTCCTAGTGGGTTCCCAAAAGGCAGGAGGGAGTTTTAATGAACTCCCATCCGAGGACAAGAAAAGAGACTTTGTGATTCAGCTCCCAGACTTAGAAGGTAACACAGCCCTCAGTCCAGAGCAGTAGAGCTTCATTTATTATACCATTTGGGAGTAATAACCTTGGTCGAGTGTTTGACAAGACAGTTTGACAAATGTTATGTGGCAACTTAAAGGTTCACAGGCTATCTGAACAGGCTAGCTCTTAACTGATTGATATATAAGAAAGTAATGGGGATGTCAGTCATAATTTTAGGATACCAAACAATTTCTTTTTAAAGCAATCCAAGATCTTTGAATTTAGCTCAGACTGCAGTTCTACATTTGTGAGATCCGGAAGTTTCTACAGCCAGATGTATTTATCAGTCCAAATAAGAAATAAACAAACGTTTGTATATAATAAATGCTTTTGAAAATGTAATGAATAGGCAGAACAATATAATTTTAAAATATGGCTTTAATCTGATGTGACAGAGTGTACTTTGCCTCCCTACCAAAGTTGTTATGTTGAAAGACACCCAGGGTTACACAATAATGCTACAACAGATGCAAATAAACCCAAAAGAAAAAAAAACAAACCAAGAAAGCCTTTAAATGTTTGCTGAAATTTTCCAGTAGATATGTCAGCTCCCTTTAGGGAGTTGTAGCCTATTGTTTGTTGTTGTTAAAACTGAATATTAAGTTAAGTATTAAGTTACAAGAAATGTTCTCTTTTACCGAGAACGGATTTTCATTTTCATTTTCATTCACTGCATAGTTCATGGCTTGAATCCCACCATGCTGCACACTGCCAATAATTAATCACTAGAGTGAAACATGACACTATGTATACATTTCATTGGCAGCCATTGGTTTATTTTAAGTAGTAGTACAGTCATTATTTTACAGACAAACATTTGAAACTTGCTTGTATTAAGAATGAGGCACAGAATTCTTGATGGTCTTAATTAAATAAATGCTGCTATTGTTTAATGTAGCTAAGTTCCTACTGGGCAGTAAATAAGATTATTTCTGTTTTAACTGTAAACTTTACATACTGTTTAAATTATTTTGAAAATGCAGAACAGATGTCCAAATAAAAGAGAACAGCTAAGACACATGAGTGTCTTATCAGGTGCCTCCAATCTGACCAGCTGACCGGTTTTGTTAAGAGTTTACTATGTCCTCTGTCAGTATTTCTAGATGGCTAAAAGGACAGGCATATAGTTTTTGCATCACAGTCTATGCCAGACTTTTGTGCTGCTAGCTAAGAGCTAAGAAATGGAAAGAGGCTCCAGACTCTTTCACCACATTTTCCATTGATGTCGTATCATCTTATTACTATTTAGCAGCAGGAAACATTAATGCTTGGGCTACAAAAGATAAATTGTCAAATGTGTCTCAGTTGTCAGTCAGTGGATCACAGTCAATCTCGATGCTTACAGATGGCAAAAGTGACATTTAGATTTCTAAAACATGCAGGAATTTGGGTTTCAAGATACTTTGTCATATCTCTTTAAGGACTCAGTCAGTACAGTTTTATTAATTCCAAAGTGTCCTTGTCATTTCCTGCTTCATGCATTTAAAAAAAAACTTCTCTTCTGCTGCAGTTACAAAGTTGAGCATGATAAAAACACTTTCAATGAGATGTCTGGAAAATATCACCCCACTTCTTATGGATCAAGGCTCATTTCCATGGAGCATTGGTTGTGAGCAGTGAAGCACAATTTTCACGGAGGAACTTGAAGATTGTGCACTCCGCCAACCACCCACTCCAGAAATAGCCAGAAATCATATGTGGGTCACTTCTTATTAATAGGTGAGACTGCACCTGATTCAGGTGAAACTGCTCATTATAAAGTTTCAGCTCTGTTCCCTTGCAACACCACAAACCTCTCATCATGAGTCAAAGCTTGGAACAAATAGGCTTGTGGTGAACGCTGGGGTAGAGTGCAAAAGTGCATACAGTGAAGTGAACTTGCAATTTTCTCCTTTTATGGTTTCTCTCTCCTTTTTCTCCCATCTTTACCTCTCAAATCTCAACTAAAAATCTTTTTTCTTTTTTTTTAACTAAATTCTAAAGTTGTATAGATGACTAATTAAGCAGAGGGACCTATGAAATGCTGGCTAAAGCCTGTTGGTGCTTCAAAAATATTTGTACTTCTGAATGTACACCTGTATTTAATATGCAGGAGCAAAAATAGAAGCATTGTGATTTAAAATTAACTAAACAAAACATCTGCCATCTGTTAAGCTCAGTACTAAGGACTCTTCAACAGCTGCTGGAGAATCTCTATCTGTTGTAATGTCACATGTCTCTGGTGGAATGGGAGTATGTGGGAGGTGTATAACTGGATGGGATTGCCCAAAATTGGATGTGGATTAGTGAGCACAATATGATGTAGTGGAGCAGTGATTGTCAAACATCCCTTTATAGATAACTCCATATATCATGTGTCTCCTCTGACATTTCCCAGCTGTCAAAGGGCGACAGGCAGTTATACTGTGGCCAAGTCTCCAGTGTATTGCAGCTCATTTGATATATATATATATATATATATATATATAACATGAAATAATACAGTTGAGCTTGGGCAACATACAAGGTCCTAAAAGTGCTTATTAATCCAACTATCACTTCCTAGACCTGACTAAGTAGATTTAGCACCTAATCCTAACTGAGCAGAGGGTAAACGCAAAACAAAGCAGCAAAAGAAAAATATACTGAACCACAAGTGAAAAGAAAACATAAATTAAGAGCAAAACCGAAGCTGCCAAGCAGGACAGAAAGAGCAGTCTGTGTTTGGCAGTATCGTCATCTACAGTTCTTCTTGATTGCTTTGTCTCGCATTTTTCATTTAACATTTTTGCAGTTCTCAGCTCCAAAACCTTTAATTCACATTTCAAAACAAAACCTTTCTTTGACACTTTGTAAACGGAGGTGCTCAAAGTGTTTATAGAATTTAGCAGAATGAGAGTACGTGTTTCTCACCTTCTAATTTCCATAGCTGTCTCACCCTGCATGTTTTTGCTGACACTCAATGGCCTTCCTGTTATTTTTCTGAGATGTGGGACTGATATTGTGTATCAAAGTGAATACTTTTCAGATGCTGATTTCAAGAGCACAAGGTTTTACATTCTCCCTCATAAAGAAAAAGAACCTGTTCATTTGCATGTGCTCAGTGGAAAAAAAAAAAACGTTGTCCTCCAATGTTCCCAAAATGCAGTAAACTAAAGGTATAGTGACAAAAACACAAAAACAGAAGAAGTACAAAGAGCTCCAAGATGGGAGAGGGGTGGAGTGGGGTGGGGGGCGTAAGTAGATTTACGGAAACATGAACCTGCTTATGCACAGTTCTATAGTACAGTACCAAAAACAATACTGTGTGGTGGACGTCATGATGCTCTCCAATAGAATGTGAGGAGGGGATAACTAGCACGTGTGCCACATCTATGCTCTTCACTCTTCTTATCTTCCCGGCAGTGCTGCAGATCCTTAGTGCTCATCCATGGGCAGGCTGTTTCCTCAGAAATATATTTATCCGGGCATTCTCCTCCATGATAACAAATCACAGTAACTCTGTTTTGTTCAAGCTCTTATAAAACTGTGTTTTATAATCCTCATTTGAGAGATTTTCCCCTTTCAGTTTGGCAGATTTGAAAATCCGACTGCTCTGCATGCTATGGCTTACACGGTCACATTGCTGACATATTATGGAAAGATGAAAATACTATCTAGTTTGTACTAGATACTATGCTATTACTAGTTTGTGCAGCTGCACTGAGTCATCTGTTAGCATTTACAAAAGTTTTTAGGAAATGAGATGGGCAATCTCAAATATGACCAAGTCACAAAGTGCCTTTAAGGATTTCACGTATTGTTTTGAAAACTTCAAGTGTCATTCGAGAATTGAGCCAAAGCAACCAAGAAAGCCATGAGCCAACATCAGCCGGCAGATGTTTTTAACTGAGCTGACCTACAAGCTCACTCGTTTGGCTGGTGCCCTTGACACAGGAAAAAATGCATTCACAAAGATCTAAACCAAAAACAAATTGGATGCTACTTAAAATAAATGCTTGCATGCCCACTGGGTACATAAAACACTTTTTATTTTATAATTATTTTGCAAAACACAAATAATTTATGTGTAACGTGTTTAAGTAGCCTGTCTTCTCTGGGTAATTGGAAGGGGGTGGCACACTAGTGCTGCACATTAATCAGCAGCCAGTGTTACTGTGGTTTCTGAACCGAATAAGAATGTGTTCATATACCTGTACTGTAAACCAGCGTGGTGACCTGCTTGTGTTCGCTTCTGTATGTTTTGGAAATGCAAACGCTGATGAATCTGACTGCTGTTCTACATAGATCATATCTAAGCTGTTAAACGTTATACAAACAAAGCACGATCTCATTTAAAATGTAAACAACATGATAAATAACATACATTCTGAGCCCTCAGCGCCGCGCCGATGAAAAGCATTTGGTAAGTATATTAATGGTACACCAAGATACCCTGAAAGGTGTCCTGCACTCGCTCTGTAAAATATCAAAGAGCCAATAGCATTTTGGTGTGGCTTTCTGATATTCTGCCAGGAGGAGGATCCAGAAGAATTTTCTGCATAGGCAGAGATTTCTTCCCCCCTTTTTTGTCCAGTAAAAACAACACAATTCCCTGTGCTTCAGTGGAACTGAGTGCTGGAGCTGCAGGTGCAATCAGCGCTGTGCTAAAACCTTTTAATTAACACCATCTATCATCATTAGCTGAACGGTCAGCCAGCAGTCTTGCCGTTAACTCTTAGAGAGTGAAGCGAGGAGAAAAGTAAATGATGCACTGCGCTTCTTTGCTTTTCGGCCCCGTCGCCATCAGCTCTCCTTCGTTGTGCTCAGTCACTGTTGAGCATCTCTAAAAACACATCAGTCTACATCAGCCTCAGTTAATCAGGATGGCTGCCGTCCTGTTCCTCGCTGTACTAAATAGTAAGCTAAAACTAATGTTTGCTGATGCATGTGATGGCTGCAGACTAACTGTCATACTTTGCCTTATTCAACTGAGACTGGCCTCTGGTTTGGGATATTTGTCATGTGACCGCTGGAGGAATTAGAATGGCTACATTTGTTTGAAGCGCTCCTGCTGAAATAACTTTGACCCTCTTTTTTTTCTTCGTATTGTAAGCCTTAGAAATGCAAATTCCATTTCTTTGTATTTTTGTGCTCCAGGTGCTGTTTTTTGTTTTTTTGCTTTTTTCTTGCAGGTGCAGCAGTCTGCAATACAGTGTGCATTTCTATGTGTTCTATACTTTTATTATATTTTCTCCTATTTTTTTTAAATTTATTTTTATTTTTTCCTCCTGCCTGTAATCTTAGACATTGTCATACTACACTATAATTTACTATATTAAATACAATGTAATAACTGACATAATATATATAAATATAAATGATTAAATAAGCAGACAAAACAAACACATGAACAAGCGCCTATAGAGAATTTATAGAGCACATCTTGAAGCCTATAGCAAAATCACTCCATTGTAGTTCTGTAGGACTGTCTGAACGCGACACTGAATTTAATGGGACAGGAACAAAACAAAATATATACAAAATGTATACTAATTTTTTGGCTCGAATTTAATGGCTTTTTTTCCCCATTAAATTTGATGTAGTATTTAGATGGTCCTATAGAACTACAATGGACTGATTTTACTGTTTTTTTGAGCTTTATGGAACAGAAATCCAAATCAGGCTCCATATTCAGAATTTTTCTTTTGCTTTGTTGAATTTTAAAACTAAGCATACTGGGGTGGTGGTAGCTCAGGAAGTTGAGCAGGTCATCTTCTAACTGGAAGGTTGGTGGTTTGATCCCTGGCTGTTCCAGTCTGCATATTTGGATAAGGTACTAACTCCAAGCTGCATCCACTGGAGTGTCTTTGAATGTTATATAGAAAGCATTTAAGCATAGAGAATGTGTTGTTGTGAATTGTTGAGTGAGGCGTGTTGTATAATGCTCAGGCCCAGTAGAAAAGTGCTATATAAGAACCAGTCCATTTGCTATAAATGACTGAAGGTGACAAAAGGCAATCTGTCTTGGCCCTCAATACACTTCAATTGTCCTGCTAATTTACTTTGTTGTTCTGTGCATTATTGCGGGCTGCATGCATTGTATGTTTTTCATACTCCTGTGAGCACATAAGAAACAGGTATGCTACAAAAAGCACTGCTTGCCAAAAACTGAAAAGTGTTGGTGCTCTGAAATCCATCCCAGTATTTAGTCATATGGCAGGAGTGGGAAGAAGGTTTTCAGAAGAGAGTAATGTCAGTGTCTGACAGGAGTGACTCATTAAAACACCACAAGATGAAAGAAGAGAGCGCTTGTCTGATAAATTGCATATAAAATAGCATCAGTTCTTCGATATGCAAATGTTTCTTCATTTCAGTGTCATTTATTCATTTGATTTAAGAGCAGTTCAGTTAATTTACTTTAAGACTCGGCGTTTCTGCATTACATTTGATCAACATAATAAGAGGGACTGGATGGATATACCAGGTGTATTTGAAATATGCAGCAATCATGACGTGCAGTGTGCGCACATCAACTATAACTTGATTGCCAAAAGACAGAATGATAGTCTTTCTACTGAAAGCTGGACTTTCCTCTTCACTTAGTGTCCCTGCATTTTCTGTTTTATGTTCATCGTTGTGCAGAAAGGCTTGCTGCTGGAAATGAGCAGGAGAAAATAAGATTTATTCTATTCTTTCAGGTATCAGTAAGAATATGATATATGCTCTGAGGATTTTATCTTATCAGACGCTTTAAATATGACACAGGGTTTATAATCCCGTACTACACAGCTTTACAAACTGAAAAGTTATCATAGTCACTCATTTTATTGTCTGTCACACAGATTGCCAGAGTTACAGCAGAATAAAGCTGTTAACCAGGGATATGGTTCTTCTCGTTGTATGTTTTTTGTACTTTTTAATTGTATCATTATCTGACGGTGTTCCTTTGTGCTTCTTGTGATGTCAGAAATGTTTGGCTTTCTTCTGTCCTCGGGTTTTCTAATAAAGCTCAGGGCGGTTGAGGTCAGGTCAGGCAATCATGGAGGAAAATCTGTGATCGGCAGCATGCATGGTCTTCATTGATTCTCAAATAGTTTTTTAGGACTTTCAGATGTTTTAGGGTTTGTTTTTGTTTGTTTTGTTTTTTCTGCTGGAGTTTGAATCATAGACCAAGAGAGGAATCAGAGCCTTCTCGCAACACTGTTACTTTTTGAATTCCACTGTAAAGTGCTAGTATGTCTTTGCCCACCTTTGGACGAAGATCTCTGCTGCGCAGCCTCCTTTGGACGGGATGTTTGTTTACTTGGATCTTGTTTTTGCAGTTTAGGAAATTCTGCATCTTTCTTTATCTTTTATAAAGTCACTGTTAGATTAAAATGTATCCAGTTTTCTAAAGGCCTTTTAAAGTGACACTGCCCCGTTTAGTGTCAGTTTTTTTCCTTTTTTTTGACAGAGTCCATGACCATGGTCAGTAGGATAAATTTGCCTCAGTTTAACTTGCTCACCTATAAAGTGTACATAGTCAAACTCAGGTAAATTTGCATCGGGGATACTAATGCAAGACACATCTAGTAGTAAGACGGATAATCATAGCAGATATAAAAGGAAATTTAACAAAAAAAGAAAAAGTTGTGTGCTCGATAAGATCAATATCAACAATGGCATTTAGTCAGCTCCTGATAATAGATAACTAATTGAGTAGACTGACACAAGTAGGACAGTTAGAGCTTATCATCTGGCCTGTTGCCTTGTTACATAAATCCTACTGTTATTTCATCATTAACTACTGTAGATTTTTTTTTCTGACATTTCCTGTGAACAGCTGGTGTATCTTCGTCCCAAGCCCTGTTTCTCTTCTACAGAAAAATGGTTTAGAGAGACTGCTCTTCCTCTGAGACCCCTGCATAGTTTTCCTTCCTGATTGGAATCTTTTGTTCTTTAATTAGCAAATCTTATATTTGTTCTGAAATTACTTTTCCACTCGTTTAACAACATTTTGATGGTGGGTTAGGGTTAGGATCAGTTGGATCAGTTGAACCCAACTGATCCAAAGTGCTTAATCTTCAGACATGATTTCACTCTGATAACATTTTGGTTGAATGCATTATTTTCAATTGGTGAATGATCAATACGTGTTGATTTACTAGAATGTTGTTGCAATACATGACAACTTGTGTTTTTAAATGTTTCAAAATCCCCAGAACTTCTGAGGACATCACATGCTAATCAGTGTTGCTTATGCAGATTACAGGATATCAGTTAATGCAGACACATTTGCAATATAAGAAAAAGTAACTAGAACAAAAGTCAGTTAAAATGCTTAGCAAAGTCCTGTTAGATGCTGTATGCAAAAAGATGATTTTTAAACCTTATGTTTGAAGAACCTTAACTTAATGAATCTGAGTGCTTTTTGCTATTGTATAATTTGAACAATCTAAAAGTTAAAGAGTGCAGAGAAGAAAACACACAAGGGTGAGAAAACAAAGCTTTATCTTGCCCTTCTTGATCTTTTTTTTTTTTTTACACATTTTTTTTGCAGCATTAAGTGTACCTTCCAACTTGCTTTCCCTGAGTTGCCCTCCTTTCATGGGAGAACAATGTGGCCAGAGTTAATAATAGCGTGAACAAATTGTGCTGTGACTGTGGCCAGACTACAGACATTAATTGGTGCATTATGTGAGAATGAACCTCCTAATGAAGCACTAGTTTGACCGTACGCTCCTGAGGCCATTCCTTCTGAGGAAGGCTTTGTCATGCCATGTGCTAAATGGCTACAAATCCGAGCTCTCCTTTGAAGACTAATATGCGATGCAGGAACTAAAAACTAATTACAGTGCATTGCTGTCTTTACTGTAGTACTATCTGAATGACCTATGCATATTTACTGTGTATTATTACAGGAAGTAACGTATTGTAGTGTAGTCACAACGCTGTCAACAGCATAATTACAGTCTTGTGTTGGTAATAGTAAACTTTTGACCATAAAAATGCAATGTGAGAGCAGCTAGTGCAAGTGAGACAATGATATTGCATATGTATCTCCCTCTGTGAATGCTCCACTGTGAGTATGTGCGAGAGAGAAAGAGTGCACTCATGGGAAAACGGTGTATCACTGTTGGCATTTTGTTTGGTGCATAATGTGCTAAGATTCAACTCCCCTTGTTTTGACAGCAAATTTATGCAGATGAGGTGGATCTGTACTTTTCTTCTGAGATTTGCATAATCTTCCTCACATACCTCAGGGTTCCACTGTTGCAGTAGTGGAGTGATGAAATGATCATCAGTCACTTAAAATGCTTTTCCAGACTCATCTCTCTCTCTGACCAGTTTTAAGGTCATTGTCACTGCCACTGGCATTTGTCTGGACAGCTAAAGAACCCTCCCAATACTCCCACTGGTAAAATGCTTTCCCATAGTGGTTAACGTTCATTTAAGCATAAGTGTATTTCTTTGCTTGATTGAAACAAAGACAGCAGGGCACTTGGGCATGTCATACCAGGCTCTAATCACAACACTGACATGTTTTGACCTGTTATGGCCAGTTTCTTCACGCAAGGCTGCACAGTCAACAAGCAGAAATGTTATATATTCATATTCTTAACTTTAATATTGACAGGTGTTTCTAGCCACCCACCAAGTGTGAGTCCAAAAACTATTTTCTCTGCACCAGCTCCCAGGCAAATGTTATGCTTATCATAACAGCTGCCAGACTGAATCAAATCTGTACAGTTAGAGACCATGAAATCAAAACAATAAGCTGCTATGTTAAAGTAACTAAGAGGTTTATTCATAGTTGTTTATGGGCTTAATATAATTATAATGGGTTTAATACACCAATATATGTAAACCACACAGATTACATGTTAATGTTTTTTCTGCCATCATTTTAAAGTCATAACAAGAAGAGATTAAAAGGTCTGAGTCTCCTATGAGGCATTTGACATTGACTGAATACAGAAGGGCAATGTCTCTTGAATTTATCAGTGATATTCAACAGCAATCTGAAAATAGTTGGTTACAGAAAGCCCAGAGTGGTCAAACCTAATTTGCTTAATTAAGGACATGTCCCAAATGTAAAGTTCTAGCACCATTTAATAATTACCACATTCATCTTTCAAATTTCACTGAATTAAATGTGAACAAACACGACCGCAACTGAGAATACTGATAGCGTCTCCTGACATCCATGTTGCATTTAAATGTGAGTCAGTTGCGTTTGGTGGAAAATGCGGGCTTTCTTTACAGCCCCAAACCTTGGAATGCCCGGGGTGTGTGATCTTCTAACCCCAGGCTACTGTCTGCAGAAGTGTGAAGAAAAAAATACAAATACTTTGTTACTGTACTTTGGTAGAATTTTCAGGTATCTGTACTTTACTTGAGTATTTGTTTTTTGACAGCTTTTTACTGCTACTCTTCACATTTTTTGCACAAATGTCAAATATTTGTCATTTCTAGTCCTACATTTTCAAAACAGGTTTGTTTCTTTAAGCCAAACACAATTGAAGGAGGGTTTTATTTTACATCACCGTAAATCTTAAAAAATCAACCAGATTTGGATTTAAATGGACGGAACAAGAACATGTAAAAGACACTCCTATATCCTCCATCTCCAGGGCTTTTTATTTAGTGCAGGATAAGCAGGTCAGCTCACCACACTGTTGTGAATTTACAGTAAAGCACTGTGTTGGACTGGCCAACGGTGGCTGTGGTGTTCATGGTCAGTCAGGTTATATCAAGTGATGAATTTGAATTTAATCTGATGGTTCTAAAATTCATTAAACCTTTATAACAACTGTATATTGTCTGGTGTATAAACAGTATAAACAGTGAACTGTCAGTGGACTGAATAGACATCAGCTAAGATAGCTGTGAAACATCTGCTTACAGCTTGCTGAATTTAGTTGTGTAAAATCCACCAAAAGCAGTAAACCTCAGAGCATCAGCAGCACATGTGAGCTGATGCCAGCCTTTACACAAAGAAAAACTACTCGAGTTTACGATAGAAGTTATCTTGAGCTGTAATTCTTTCCCAAACGCTGAGCCACTGCACCACCCACCATTCGAATCCCACTTTAACCCCTGACTATCACGTGAATATTTGCTTTTTTGCATGACTGTGGACACTTTGGGGCTTTTGAATATTTCTCAGTGTAGCTCGTCATACAAAAATATAACTTTATTTTGTCAAATGATTTGCACATTACATATAATTTTGACCGTAGAGTACTGTACTCTATAAGCTGCATTCAGACATTCACACATTCATACACCAGACTGTTTCTCATAGATACAGCGCTAACACGCCACAACAGGCGCCCCTTTGTCAGTGCTCTTTACAATGTTGGCCATTAGGATCACATTATAGAAAAGAATAGATAAGACGTTTCTTTTTGGTGACCTGCAGGTACCTTTTTTTTTTCAACATATAATGGTCAAGACAATCTCACAGTGAAAGACAGCAAGTCATGATTTTCCAAGGACCATTGTGCAATCCATAGACTCTCTCTCTGTAGTCACTTCAGAAACATATGACTCTAACATTAAATGTTCCTGTCATTATATTTTGTAGCATATTCTAGTCAGCTGCATGTAATTCCACGTAATTCATGCTGAAGTGCTTGCTGAATCGAGCATGTAATCACCTTTTCATGTATTTATAATTTCAGGGAGTTCAGCCACTGGAAGGTGAACAGCCTGGCTACAGAGAAGAGAGATTTCCTCAAATCTCCATTGCCCTTAGCACCAGAGTTCCTACGCAACCTGCGGTTACTGGGCCGACGACCAACCCTGCAGCAAATCAACGAAAACCTCATCAAGAAGTACGGGACCCACTTCTTGGTTTCTGCCACCCTGGGAGGTAAGTGAGGACTGCAGGTGACACATTCTCCTTTATTCTCGGGTTAGGAAGTGTCGGGACACGCCAGAAATAGAGAAACCGCTCGTTTTAGGTCTCGGAGGATGTTGCCTGTGTTAGTGTAGTGCTCCAGGAGTCTAGCCGTCCTTTTATTCCAAGAAAGAGTCTCACGTATTAAGTAGAAATAGCAACAATGCTTACATCGTGCACTTGCAGCACTCAACAATGCTTGTCTCCCTCAGAGGTAATTTTCCACTCATCGTTCCCTCTGATGAACATTAGAGCCTCGCAGAGCAGAAGAGGGATTAAAATGACCTGTTCCATACCCCCGTATTTCTTCATTGGATTTCTTTTTTGCCTCAATCCCCGAGGAGATAAGTAACTCACAAAACAGATCGGCAGCAGCATCGATCGTGTGAGGGTCACAAAAACAAGAGTAAGACCTGTGTAGTGTTCAAGATGACAACCTAGTGATATTGATAAACACCTAATCTCAGTCATCAACTAGTATAGTGCAGATATACTAGTACATTTTCATGGATTGATAGTGAGTCTAAGCATATCTAAGGACCAACTTCATCAGTGTCCGGTCAGAATTTACAATCCTAGGGTACTCAGATCAGTCAGCCAAATGAAATATGCTAAGAATGTATAAAAATTGCACATTTTACAATGATATAATTAGTCTAAAACTTAACGCCTAGTGTATCATATTTGAAAAACCTACATAAATTGCACAATA
>VUQG01044241.1:60815-73557 GCA_015106755.1 Etia nguti
TTTTTCGTCCGCACACACTTGAACTCACACAATTCTGCCACCTCCATCCACCACCATGCCAAGCCTTTCGCCTCCAGTGTTGTAGTAGTTGGCCAGGATGACCCTTTACTTTACGCTGCAGTAGTTTATATGTCTGTTTCTGCCTCAGTGGCGCTCAGGCTCACAGAGAATCTGTTATCTTACCAAGGCTGTAGATGGAGCATGTCTGGCCACGCTGACCTCAGCCTAACCTTTCCTTACCTGGAGCACTCAGTGCACAAGTAAAGCTGAAGTGTTAATGTGTAAACTAAAACACCTGTTTGCTTATACTTATCACCAAATTATTAGTGAATATCATGACACTCATCCCTCTGTACTGGGAGTGTTTCCTCGTTGATCCTCATGCTAAAAATTAAGGGGGGTCATCAGCTGATGCAGCTCACCTGAGGGTTCTTAGGCTCTAAGATGATTAGGATATAAGGTCGCACTCTTTTGGGCTCCATCTGGCATCATGAACTTTCTATGTTTGTGTTTTGTAGGTTTATGTTTATTAAAATGTCTTTTATTTAAGCTAAGGTCTTGTGTGGACATATGAAATGTGTAAATACTGTAAATTACTGTAGTTTCCATTGGTAATTAATAAAAAGTCGCATTTATGCTGGTATTTTTTTTTTCCAGTAAACTGTCCTTTTTAGAGCTTTACATGTACATGATCAAAATAACCTGTCATGGATGTGTTGTTTAAGCTTTAATGCCTTAAGGTTTTCCTCCTTCATTTTATTAGTTTTTTGTTCCTACCTCTCTTGTTGTCATCATCTTGCTGACTTATACTTACTTTTTTGAGTACTTTTACTTTTTAGGTTTTGAACGAACTGTTCTACAGTTGACTAAGTAATTCTTAACATCTCATCCATGCTGTTCTAAGGTCAGTACATCAGAGTATCAACTGGCATATTTACACTGCTTCTGTTCGTATTTAGTGTTTCATCCAGTCCATCATGCTAAAAGCATCTATTGGACACCATTAAATTATTAGGTTCATCATTCATGTAGCCTGATGAAGAAGAGTGAGAAACAGATAATTATCCAGGTGTAAAAATATTTTTATTTCATGATTTGACTCATGACATGACCACAGAGAGCAGAGGTCAATCATTGTTATCCTAAGCCCAAATAAGGCATTTTATATGTGGCATTTTTCTACTTTATTTCCTTTGCGTGTACAATTTTAAACAGTTTGGGTATTTTTTATAACTGTAGGCATCCTATGAAGGGTTTTAAATGTGTAATGATTGTGATCACACTTTTAGTTAATGTCTGATAACCATGGTTTTTAGTTTGTGGTCAAACAAAATTTTGACTAAGTACCACCCACACGTTACAGCTGCAGGAGCTGCTCAGCTATGGAAAGTCATGTCATGGAATTCTCTGCAACTGTTTTTGTGTTGATATTAACGCCAGAGGAGGTTTAAAATCTGCAGGTTGTGAGTCAGCAGAGCATTTTATGAACTGTGTGCCTCTGCAGTGACCCTGCTCTGTAACTTTACATGGTCTGCCACTTTGTGGCTGAGTTGCTGTGGTTCCTAAACACTTCTACTTTGCAATAATAGCATTTACAGTTAAACATGGACTATGAAATTACATGAACTGACTTGTTGCAGTGATTGCATTTTATTACAGCGTCATGCTCAAATTCAGGGATCTCTTTAGATTAATCCTTCCTTTCACAGACTGCATGGCTAGGCACGCAACTTTATACACCTGTAGCAATGTGACTGAAAACACCAGAGTTCAAAGCGTGAGGGGTGTTGGCCAATACTTCCTTTTCAGTCTTTTTGTCCAAATTGTGTCCATATAGTGTATGTGCCACAATCACTTTGACTTGAGGAAAAAGGAGAATTAGGTCACTGAACTGAGAAAACTAATTTTTGCCACAATTCATGAATTCATGTGCTATTATTTCTTAAACCAATGCCTAAAAGGTAATAACATTTCATATCCGAAAGGTAAAAGTTCAGCTTATGTGTGACATAATAATGTTCAACGAAAAACACTTTCCTAGACATTATTCAACACCAAACATTTGGAACAGTGTAGGACACTGTAATTTTCTTTGTGTCTGAACACACATGGATGTCGATTTCAACTTCAGTGATTGTTGAAGAAATACAACAGTAAGGTAGTAAGCAACTCCAGTCTTCTAGTTTCCTGCCAGAGATAACAGGATCAATAACTCTTTCCTTTAATTAGGAAAAAGGAGTTAAGACAGGTGTTGACCATGAGAAAACAGTCTATTCAGGAAGTCAGACATGTTTACTTGCAGTGTGATAACCTGGCCTTTGTAAATGTTCTGGTGCATGTGCTGGAAGCTGACAGATCTCAATATAATGGTGGAGGATTTTTTTGCATGATTGTGTCTGATTATTTAAAATAATCCAACTTTAGATGACTCTTTGAGTGCAATTTTTGACTATGTTAAAACACTGATGGCCAATGTTGCTGTTCAAAGAAACAAAGCTGGGCTTTGTACATGTGTCATCTCAGGTAGTGGCCCCTTACTGTGTGTGGACTTCTTGATGGCATCTGCAAGGTTAATTAGTCCTAGGACACATAACTTCCATTATGTCCAAGCTTAGAAAAAAAAACTAAAACACTAATACACTTTCTACATTTTAAAAGCACAATACGACAAATTATACATGAAGAACAATATGGAGGTTGGAGGTTGCATCAACAATCACGTGACCTTTAGATTCCGATTGCCTTACTGCAGTGCAGTTTGCTAAAATAACTTTAGTCAGCACACACAGGTCTGGAACAAATGTGAGCTTCAAAAAGATTGTCAAAAAGGCGGCGTTACACAACGTTTAGTGAACATGAATACATGACAAAAAGATTCTGCACTCTGTTACTGCCATTTTCATAGGCTGTCTATATGACATAGGTCCTAGATACAGTACAGTACACGTGTCAATATAAGACCAAAAATGACTTCCTTTCTTGCCTCCACTGCTGCAAGGCTCAATTAGCAACACTTTTTTTGTGTGTTTGTGGAATGCAAATTGGTGCAGCATCGGTTTGCAGAGCAGAGTTAATACAATTCTAACTAGCTTGAAAGCTGATGACCTTTATTCTTCAACACAGCCTTAATTTTCTTAGGCAAGTTTTCTTTTAATTTCTTTAAGTAGCTCTCCAGGCTTCTTGACAGACATTTCAAAATTCATCCTTGGATGCTGGCCCCCTTTGATCTGTTTTCTGTAAATGATCATGATCCCACACTGCTTCAAGATTGTTAAGGTCATAATGAAAAATAAAGCAAGATGGAATTGCATGGTGGATCAAAATCTGGTGGTAGTTTTCTGCTAATTTCACTTGTTTTATCTAGATCCCCAACACCACCGGCTGAAATGCAGCTCCAAACCATGACAGAGCCTCCATCATGTTTCACAGTAGACTGCAGACACTCACTGTTGGACCTTTCACCTGAAACACTCCCTACGTATTGACGGACAACAATTTAAACTAAAACTATCAAATTTGGATTCAGTATTTCATAAACCCTGTTGCCACTTATTTTCAGTCGATGCCTTACAAAAGGGAAACTGAAAGGTCAGCAGAACCTCAAACCTCAAACAAGTCTCAAGCTGTCTTCAAAACAGAAAAAGGAAACAAATAAAGCACAATGTGACACAGAAAATATTAATATTCATTACAAGATTTGCATTATATGCAAATAATTATAGATATGTAAGACAGACTAGGTTCTGCGTTTTTAAGAGGGTTCAAGAGAGAAAGAGACACTGGAGTCACGGAGTATTTAGAGATATTGAGGCTTCTTCATTTAAAGGAAAACATAAATAAGGTTGTCACAAAGCTGTAGTGAATATTTCATAAACTAGTGTAAATACCAAGTGTGCATCATATTAATCTGCCAACACAGGAATATTTCTCTGGGATTTTTAAGCCTTTGGAATTCCTTTAGCTAGATCAGCTTTCCTTTGCTAAGTCAGCTAGCCCCAGCCAGATTCAGTTACCAAGTGCCCGTGAATTAAATGAAGAAGTCAAGCTCTCTGGCTTTGTGTGTTCACACAGTTGAACTGAAATGAAGAAAGTACTGGATTGTCTTCTTTTCCAGCACAATGAAGACTCAGACCGGCACCTCAGTGTAAGGAGGTAACCAGGTTCATGGGAGGGTTGTCATATCCGTTGTCACAAAGAATCCCAAAGCATGTGGCATTTCCATAGAATCTCAAAACTCCAGCCTGTATAAAACACGGCTGTTTTTGCATGAAATCAGGAAATACCAGTATGCAACTGCCATAATTAAGATAAAACAAATGCTTAATATGCTACTTTAAAACATTAGTTAATCTTTACATTGATACTACATTATGTTACTGCAGCAATTCTTAGGGTAGTATAACTTTTTATCACAATAAGTATTTTAACAGAGATATTACGTGTGTGTTTAGCTTAATAGACAGCCACTGCAGCTGTTCATGGTGCAACTTTAACACAGGATAACGCTAACCATAACCAAAAGCAAAGGAAGCTTCATTTTAAAATTCCTGTTTTAGTTTATTAAAGCTGAAATATGCTATATTAACTACCGGTTTAAAACAGCCCATTATAGCAGTAAATATAATGTAATGTAAAGTTAAGTTCACCTGTTAAAATGGGGAAAAATAGAGACTGCGATCCAAACCGAGACTATGGAGAATAGAGAACATATAATAGCTGCACTAGCTAAACTCAGTGAAACCCAAGATAAATTCAGTGCAGTTACTCCTGCAATAGTGTGCAAAAGTGTTGTTTTACACTTTTGTTAAAGAGAAGATTGAATAATGTGTAACTATCAGGTATAAAGTATAAAAATACTTAAAATTTTAAAACATAGTAACTATATACTTGTTAAGCAAGACTGTAAATAAGCTGTATATCCATGTTTTTAAATGACTTACTAAGGAGGAGTAGTGCTTTATAAATGATTAACAAAATATTAAATAGCACTAATTTAATTCAATTCAATGCATTTTTATTTATATAGTGCCAAATCACAAAACCAGCTGCCTCAAAGTGCTTTATATTGTATATTGTAAACATTAATGCTTAATAGTGTGTAGTGTTTAGAAAGAAAAATTTCTACTTTAAAATAGTCACTGAAAAATGTTAACAACTGATATTTCGAGATATGGAAACATACAAATGCACATTAAAAAACATAAAATTATATATCCATTAATAAAAGCTGAGTCTTTTGATGAGCATTCGAAGAGTTCAGTCAGGTCAAGTACTTAAAAGGCATAGATTAGCATTTTATATAAATTTGACACCCGTTCTCTATGGCAATTTTGTTTTTGCTTCATACACATCTACATGGAACTCAAAGGGGAGCAGACAAAAGATTCTTTCAATATGCATGCAGCTTATACTTGCAGGAAAGGCAAATAATATTGGAGGGGCTTTCTTTGATAGTGTTTTCCTTAAGCATACTACTTTTATTTTATGCACTCCTCTTTAATAATATAGCACGTCCCCTGCTGTTTCTCCTGACAGGGAAAGATAATTATCAAGGGAAAAGTGCCTGTTTAGGCTAATTGCCATTTTGTATGCACACAGAAATGAAATTGGTTAAATCACCCACCTATGAAGACTAAATTTGACGGTTAAGCAGACACATTTACTTATCTTTATGATGTCAGAACAAGTATTTCTTTGCAGTTGACTTTGGGTGAGAATAGTTTCAATTGTTTTTGTGGAACTTGAGTGACTACAGTGAAGTTTGTTAAACTGCAAAGACTAGCATGATACTGCCTGGCAGGGTGGCCAGGCAATAGTGGTCAACATTTGCTTGTGCTATTGGACAAATATCATATATAATGTGTCCCATTGCTGTGTACCACATATAGAATCTGAAAGTGTAATCAAGGGATGCTCACTGGCTTATCACTTGAAGGAGAAGTTGTAAACTAATGAGTGTACCTGGATTTGTTCTCATTTTTGACTCTAATGAACTCTAATTTACGAAATAAGCATTATGTGGTATTATCTGCGACTAATAAACTACTAGCTAGCAGTAAAACCTGCTACCAGAGGTTGAGCCTATTATAGACTCATTAGGAAAGTGTCATAGAGAAATGAGCCAGGGACCATTTTCCCACAGATTTCTATATCGCCATATTTATGGGCTAGTGTAGATGTCATATATTTTTCAGGGCTGATCTCTGAAAGCTTCAAATCATTTAACTCATGCGGTGGAACATTTGTTTGTCCTTATAACAACATGCATCTGTTATGTTTTTCCTTGTGACACTGCAAGAAAATTGGTTGTTAATTATACAGATGATCTGAGAACGTCAGCCTTATTATAATGTTTCATTTACAAAATAAAATTATAATATCAGACTATGCATCTTACTCTGCCTCCCTTTTGCTTTAATGGCAGCAGCAGTACTCAACGTACAGGGAATCCACAAATTTGTCTAAACCTGATAACTCCTGACTTGGTTCTCGATCTTCAAGTGCCCAATAAATGTTCAGTGTGGTTTAGATCAAGTATCATGGAGGAAACTCATGAGTCAGAACTCTTTGATCTTTAAGTAGTTCTGTAGTAGTTTGGAAGTGTTTTTGGGCTTGGTATCGTAGTGTGCCTGAGTCTTTCTGTCCTTCCCTCTCCAGTCCAATACAGAGAGGTATTCTATAAATGTATAAATGAACTGTGGACTGTTGATACATGCAGATAGAAATGAACTGTGAAAATATTGTAAGCCGGTTGTAAACAAACTAGTTCTTAACGGCATAGTTTATTTTTAGTTTATCTTTAGTTTATTTTTGAATGATAAGGAAAAAGGTCTCAGTTGGCCATTAAGCTGCTTTGACAATCATTTCATTATTTTTGAGCCTCTGAAAATGTGGGGCTACGTGTAAAAACCAGTTAATGCAATGGAATGTATATCACTTGAATTAAAGTCTGGACTTCAATTACCTCTTGAATGTTTGATTTAAAATTGTGTACAGAAGCAAAATTTTTAAAAATTGTGTCATTGCTAAAACCTTGCTAAAAACAAACCCTTACTTATACATGAACAGCTAAATCTGTTGACCGTCACTAGGACTGGATAAGCGTAATTTAACCAAATGTAGAACAGAAATACAGACAAGCAGTTTTTCTTAAATTGTAATGCTTATGTTGATACAAATGTATAGTCTGGTTGGTGCACAGAAAAATCAGTACATAATTCTCCTCTAAGAGAGGGCAAACTCCCTTAAACTGTGGTAAGGACATGGTATGGTCAAATTAGTCATGATCAGTCCCTGGGAAATCTTCTTCATGGCGACATTAAAACATTGGTTTCACATTGATTGTATCTCAGCTATTGAATTTCTTAAATGGAGCCTATCAATTCCATATAGTGATGTCACTGCTTAAAGTCTTCATTCTATTTACTAATGGCATAATACATGATGTGCTTGCTCTGTTAATTTTTACTATGGAATTTGAGAACCACAGCAATGAGCAAGAATAACTTTTACCAAAATTCCATTTGGTTAGATTGATGGCATTCATTTCTTGCCCTTCAGAGCCTCTCGTCCCAAGAGGCCAGTTGATAAACATTATGGCATTCTGTTGAATGTGTTGCTGGCTTTTCTAGCACTCAGTAAAGTCAAGATTTAGGTATATAGTCTTTAATTACAGAAGAAACACAATATGAATGAATGTATTTTTTTATTGCCTCTCTATGTAGGATGGATATCCCACAACATCCCATTTGTTTAGACATTCCTCCAATTTCACACAAACCACTCCATTATAATAGGATGAACCGCTCTAACTACACAGTCTCTTTGAGT
This sequence comes from Etia nguti, assembly GCA_015106755.1. Classification (NCBI taxonomy): domain Eukaryota; kingdom Metazoa; phylum Chordata; class Actinopteri; order Cichliformes; family Cichlidae; genus Etia; species Etia nguti. The sequence goes on from VUQG01044241.1 coordinate 68,646, forward strand.
TTGAGGCCCTGCTGGACGCATAAATCACTAAAGAACAAATAGGACAGAAACATTATGCTATGGTGATAAGGTAGCAGCTCAAAATCTCTGTGCTGTATAATGTTCAGGCCAGAAGAAAACCTGTTTTTCTATTATTCTATTCCCCAACTGTTTCAGCATTTCATTCCCGATCTCTAATTCTGATTGCATGCCTGTTTGCGTATATTTTGTATCTTTCGGCTGTGTCCCTGTGTGTGTGTGTATGCATGTGTGTATGGGTTTGTGTTTCTATGCAATAAATCCAGCCTTCATTGATATCAGCAGGGGCTACCCTTTTCTCATCAGTAACTGTTGATGAAAACAGCCTGACTTTAGTCTCAAATCAGAGTGTCGCTTTGAAGTGGAGCTGCAAAATCGTCATTATTTTTATTGAATGTTTTTGCCAGGTTTTATGACTGCAAAATTAAACCTGCTAGGTTATTATTTGCACAGGTCCATTGTATATATGAAGATGCATATTTGTGAGCAAGTGTGGGTGGTGTACTTGAGTGTGAGTAGATCAACAGTACATCAAGAGTCAAAAAAAGTAAGTCTGATAACAATACATTGGACTGTGTGGGGAGACAGGGGGACTCAAAATACAGAAACAAGTGCATAAGTTGGCTTTGGCAAGCTTTAGTTTATATAATCTTTTCTCACAAAACTAAGGAAAGCAACCCTGCTCTCGACGCAATGCCCAGTGTGAGTATATACATGAACTTACTGGGAAGAATTCTGTGGAGCTCAGACTTCACCCTGAGGCAGTGTATGCCTGGTGCTCGTTGAAAAAGTCGAAAAAACTCTGAGACTACAGATCCATGCCATTTATGTCATACCTCGCTGAAGTAGGGCAGCCTGGCTACTTCTTACAAAATATTTATGAGGACCTGCAGTGATGCTGCTCTCTGGCAACATTTTGGAAAATAAGCAGCTTCCCAAATCCACAGGACTGACCTTCAAAAGGCTTCAATCAGCCCCATACTGAAACCATTGAACAGTTTTATCAGTGAACTCAAAACACGTGATACAGAAAGACTGAATTTAAAACAAACACTTGGGCGTTACTTTCTTAAAATGTGTACTGTTGCCTTCTGCAAGTTACTGAGCTCTACAAATGCAGTGTCACAAAGGAGTTGATATTACAAGAAATTCAAGCAGTGAGGTTGCATTTATTGGCTAATCAAATTAGAAAGAGAACACAAAATCATATCGCTGTCAAACATTTCAAACAGGTATTTAAACATCCATCAAAGTTTACGCTTTTCAGGCTTCCTTACTTATGGTGCATGCATACATTTTTAGCAGTTTTAGCTACTGCCAAAAATGCCCAATCATCAATTTATTTGAATGGCAGGTTAATTAGATGAAGGACTGCCAGAGACAGATTGTTGTGTTTTATAAAACAGAGTCCTTAAGGATGTTGGCATAATTAAAGGAAATATGGTGTCTATTTAGTTACACTGAATGTTTTAGAAATTTTACAGTGTGGGTTTTTGTATCATCATCCTTTAAGGTTTCTTAAATAAGAAGGATGCACAAAAGGGGATTGTCATTTAGGCTTGTGTCTGCTTCAGATTTCTATTTTACTAACTTTGCCAATACAGAATACCCCTTTATGTTTCTAAAGGAATCTATAAGTCCCATCATTAAACTGCATACGGCCTGCAACATACATACTCTAGTTCTTTGGACAGCAGCAACTTCCATGCTGCACTATTTTTGACTCTGTGCTCACTGTATAACCTTCCCAGGTGGCTCAATCAGTTTGTGCTGCAATGTGTTTATGGCATCCCAAAGGATGCCATAAACAAGGTGTCACTGCAGCTGAGCAGCCTAATTTTCTGTGTGTGTGTCAGCAAGTTCTCAATCATCACTCATTAAAAAAGCAGAATAACTATATTAACACATTTTTCCCTCAGCCATCCCCTGCAATCACTGTGGGAAAGCCAGGAAGAAGATGAGGTCATTTCCTTTGTGGCGATTCTCAAAATCTGCAAAACAGACCAGTTCTTATCACTTCACGGTATCTAAAAAGGGCTAACACATAGAGTCAAAGAAACACTGTGTTGAGACTAGATTACATTCAACCAAGCCATTATGTCTATATGGGCAAGACATGAACAGGAGCAAACTAAGCAAGCAGCCATGTCCTGACATTCTGAGGAAACAGAAAATATGTTTGTAGCGTTTGCCCTCACTGATTTTTCCACCAGGAAATTCCTCCTTAGGTTATCCTTAAGTTACCTCAAATACTTGTATTTGTATTTGGTTGTCCATTCTTTTCTTCAAAATAATCCATAAATAGTCCATAAATGGTCGGTTGTGGCTCAGACTAGAAGCTACACTTCAAACTACCAGGGGATAGAGTTGACAAAATAGCATTTCAGGCAATCATTCTTCAAAGAAGAAATAACAGTGGAGAACATGACCTGGATAAAACAACATGACATGGCAGTTAGATGCAAATTTTGTAGCGCACTACCTGGAAAATGTAGTTTCAACACTTCGGAAATCACATCTATTAAGGAATCTAGTGGAAGTGCAATTTGCTTCTCTGAGCATTGAGCTTCTCCTTTCTCAGATCCTAATGAGTTTTCTTTCACATCTGTTCTTGACCTTGTGACATTTTCCATCAAGGTCATGGAAAAATAACCAGGAAAATGAAATTTTTCAGCCACACAGTTTTGTATGTGAAATTATTTCTCCTTGTAGTTCCTGCTAGTACTCCCACTCATGTGTTGTGAATCCGTGATCTGAAGATAATCATATCCTAAACAACATCTTTTCACTCCCATATTGAAAACATTTTATATATTATTTATCTAGAATATTTAAGAATTTTCATTACAGAAAAAATATGGTTTACATTTTAGCAATAACACTTAATTTTGGTTAGAATTTAATCCAGTGGCAATGGAGACCATAAGGGGTCATGATCGGGGTCCACTGTGATGTTTAGATTGTAGTGTAGTCTTTAAAATGTTTGGTTCAGGTTGTTCAGGTTAGGGAGAGATTGGCCACTAAAAAGGAAACCTTGTGAACATTTTTTTATTGGAACATAAACACTGGGACTCGATGTGATTGTTGAGAAGGTGGGAGCCTGGCTTGGGGGGCAAATTTATCTGCATGGCTTCATATAGCGTGTACAAGTTTCTATAGTAGCACTGAATGTTAAAATCGTCTGTAAATAGCAAGGCTCATTGTCCACATGGACAACATTTCTAATGGCACTGAGCTGATTAAAAGACTACCCAAAGGCATTAAGCTGTAACAACAAGCTTTGTTACATTTTTGGCTAGAAAGAACAAAGCCCACTTTGTAAATTTACCAGACCTCGGCCTCTGTTCTTCACTGGCATGTGCACAATTGCCACTTTAGTCATCCTTTGAGACCTCCTGCAGGTCTTCTAGGGGCTCAACACACAGAAATGATGCCAGAGAGTAAAGGCAGCCAGTTCATTTGCAGCCAGGATTTTAGACTCACAGGACTTTTGCATCAACCACTACCATTTTATGGCTTTGCTGTAACCTTGCCCCTATTTTCTGTTCTATTTCCACATTCCCCTGCAGATTGTATTTGTCTTATCTATTAACCACCAGCTATATAAAGAAGAATCTGTGGTTCTGTCCATAGGCTCTAAAGCATTCTAGCCTCTAACATTTCGTCGATTCCATGCCATGGTCATGGTGGTAACCCTAACCTAACCCTAACCCTATACTGTGGAGGAAAAGATTTTTGGAAACAAATGTAAATAGATTTTGATGCATGTCAGCTAGATTTTTTTTTCTGTTTTCGTTTATTTTGTTTTGTTTTTTGTTGTCAAGACTTGACAGAAAATTTTAATAATAATAATAACACATTTAAATAATACTGTTAGGGTTCAGGTTGAGGTCATCACTGATGATGACTCAGACCTCAAAGGGCTAAGAGGTCCCTTGGTCATGGCGTGACAGTCTCTTTCTCCTATGTCATTATGATAGATTATCTATCATCATCTATCATCTCCTAAATATAAGTTAATTTTAACACGGACTCAGTTTCTGGCTCAATAATACCTGAATCAAACCTTAATACGTAGTCCAATCCTAACCTAAAAAATGATCTCTACTACTATTTTTGTTTGTTTGGAGTTTTTTTCCAGTCTGATTAGGATCTTCGTCATGGAAATAGTTTAAATGTACCTAGGACATGATATCGGCTTGTCACTAATGTATCAAGCTCTAAGTAGGTCCTTACTGTATTGGTAAGAAAAATGTTATAATACCAGCACATGAAGCTGCAGGCCTCATTCTTTTCTCAAAAATGACACCATTGCCTGCTGACAGCTGCTGGGTAGCCTTCTGAGACAAACTCCAAGAAAACCTCTAACTGATCCCCTTCACAGCACCCCAAACAGGCCTTTAGAACTCTGTTGGAATTGCATCAATAGTGGGAGCAGGGCCTGGGGACAGATGCAGTATTACTCTTGTGAGCTTCTGCAGGGTGAGAGGTCTGTCAAGTGCCTCCCTCTGCTCAGGCCTAAGTCTGGGCAGTCACTGAAACAAATTCTCAGCACACCAGCTGTCACTATATAACATAGCATGCAAGTCATTTGCCAAATTTCTCATCAGCGCCTGACATTAAAGCTCTAAATGGCAGTCTCAAATGTAAAAGTTGTTTAAACAGAGAGCACAAGGTAAAAGGAAAGAGCCAAATGACACTTCATGCTTTGAAAAAGTACTCGCAACTCTGGAGACATTTTTCCCTTTTAAGTAAAAGATCTATCAGATCTAACTCACTTGACAACAGGCCCTTATCTATTCCCAACCTTACTGCCCTGCCTTTTACATACATCCACATTGTTTAGCTTTTTTTGTTTTTTTAATTTACACCTTTTAACTGTTCAAAACAAACA
>VUQG01044241.1:74591-98145 GCA_015106755.1 Etia nguti
AAAGAGGGGTAGTGATAATGGTGGAGGCTTAAGAGCTTTAAATTGCCCAAAATGGAAAGTGTGCTCTCTGCAGGAGATTGAGAGATAGAGAGGGAACCATGGGTCTGCTATTTTTGGTCTACTAGGGGGATCTAAATCTGCGGCTGGATGGAAGAAAAGCCTCCTGGGTAATGACCCTAAAAGCCCACATCAAAAAGAGACACCCACAGTTTTTTCCTGATATTCATGGTGGTGACTGGAAACAGGTGTGATAAAATAGCTGAAGCTGAAAACAAAAAGCAACGAATGACAGAGACTTATTTTATCACTGTTTTTAGCCAAAACTGCAAATCATAAAGGTCAAGTCAATACAGATAAGGCTATTCATCCATAATCTGTCAGAATAAAAAATAATCAAAAGGCAAGTGACAACCATCTCTCAGTTCAAAGCTTGAAACTTGGTGTACTATCTGTATGCAAATGAACTTTGTAACACTCACTCTGACGGACCGATGATAGTTTAAATCATTAAGTGTTGAAATGAATGTCTTAATACACCCTTCTCAGAGCAACATTTAATTAATAAAATGACAGCAGTGTTAGATTAATTAGACTTCAATGTAAAACAGACTATAAATCAATGTGGAATACAAAAGAATGACCAACCTGGTGACATAGTAGCAAGGAACTATTTTTTTGTTTTGCCATTCTTCATCATCACACCAGCATTTCTTGTTATTTTCAGATTTTTTTTTTTTTTTTTACCACATTACCATTAATAGCTGTCAAAAAAGTTACCCACTTCAGTACTATTGGAAACTCATGCAAGGTACCAACTCTGATATTCATTAAAATGCAGTATCAGGGCATTGATATCAGTATTCACGCCCATAATATTTACCAAAGCTGTCTTCTAAGATCGTTTCCTCTCCGACCTGCTTATTACTCTCACAGAAATTAAAATACCTAAATATAATTCAAGGATACTTATTTGGATCTTTGTAGTTTGTAATTAAGGCCAATAATTTTGTACCTTCACGCAGAGTTCCAAAATGTGCCTACAGCTAACTTAGAACCATCAATAAACCTAACATGCACCCATAGAAAATCCATTCAGCACAGGTAGAACAAAGGCCCCTAGCTGTGAGGCAACAGTGTTAACCTCTGCACTGCTGTGCCCTTGATATAGAAGACAAATGTAGAGTGAAACTTGTTCCCTCATAATAAGTCACAATGCCAAATGTTCGGCTACAGAGCTATTTTGAATGTATCTGACATTCTAACTCTTAATTAATATTTTATAGAAAAAAGAATAGAGAGAAAACACTTTGGTTGTATTTGGACAAAAACACCTGCTATCACACAGAATCATATCCTGTTTTATCAAAGATATCAAAACACACCAGCTGTTAAAAAAAAAAAGTATTTTATTGGAGATATAACTGGCAAGAACTACTTGACTGATTATATAACTGTGTATAACTATTAAACCCTAACCATCAACAGTGTCCTCACTGCGATATCACAAATAAATCTCTACCACTACCAGTTATAAATATGGATGATAATTCAACATTAATTAACACTTAGAGCACAAAACTTGCTTATTGCAAAGTAGTCTGTTCATTCAAAGCAATGCCAGGAAACTTTCTTTCCGTCTTTTTTTCCTGTCTTCCTTCTCTCACCCTCACTGTCGCCAAAGTGCTTGCTCCTATAGAGGGTCATATGATTGTTGGGTTTTTCTCTGTATGTATTATTGTAGGGTCTACCTTACAATATAAAGCACCTTGAGGCAACTGTTGTTGTGATAAAATTGAAATTAGCATGTGTTTCCCACATGAAGGGGCATGGGCTCTCAGGTGTCTTTATAAACTTACTGAAGCCAGAGTACCTGAAGGAAAGTCAAGGCCCCACAGGGATTAGAACCAGAAACCTAACCACTGCACCACTGTGGTGTGCAGCGGTTATGAATCTTATATCTGTGTCTGGGCACCATCTCTCAAGGCACCTTCTGACCTCTTTATGACCTCTGTTCTTTTTGTGTACCATCTATGATCACTCCTGTGCTGTTTTACTATTCCACTGTTTCTCCTCCATGACCCTTCAAAGAACACCAGGTGCCTGTCTCTATGGGAACCTGGACAAAGGTAGTTGGAACACACATAGAATAGTTTCAGGGTTTCCTTTGAACTCTGTCACAACTGCTCCACATAAAAACCATACACAAACATGACATATGCAGTTTGACAGGTTTAAGATTCCCTAAATAACTTTGCACAGTGTGACCTGATTTTTCCCACAGTCGTCATCTGTGAAAATGGCTCAGATTTTATTAACGTGTACAAAATGTAACCAGGAAACTCAAAAAACAGATTATAACCTAACCTTAACTCTCTTTGTTTTTATTCAGTTGTTTTTTAAAGTCTTGGAAATCAGATAACAAAACAAAATAATCTTTATAACTGTTACACATTGAAAACTATTGACATTTTTTTTTCAAAATGGTCAATTTTGCCTTTCTTCAAAACATAGGGTGATTGTAGGGTTACAACCTACGATGGCTGAGAAACAAACATATTCTGACTGAGTAGGGTTAGAGACAGAGATATAGCTGGGATGATGGTTCAGGCCTCAGAGGGTTAATGGAAAAACAAGTCTGTTTTCCAAGTTCTTTAAAAGTTGAGAGCCAGGAGATGCACTTTCATTTGATTGACTGGATGGTGAAAAGGCTTTCATTTCAGCTTCCATTCAAATGTCAGAGGATGTGACTCCTTTTCAGCTAATCCTCCTTTCTGAGTTTATGTGTATTTGACAATTCAGAAAAAGTCACATTGACGGCCCCTTTTAACCAAAATAAGTCTGCCATGTCATTCCCACCTCAGTGACATTCATACAGGTTTAATTACATCGCCGGGGCTTTAAATGATATGAAATGCCAAATGGGGACTAATATTCGGCCTAGACACTCTATGTGACAAATTAAAGTGTTCGTGTTTTTATTCGCATTGGATCAGCAGATGTGAGCTGCATGATGATCAAGGCAACCTCTTTCACTAAAGTTGCTGGAAGCTAATGTGCCCCTTCAATAACAACATGCATTTCAAATGTGAAAAGCATCAAGGTGAGAGGAGGAGCAGTCACTGCCTAACAGCCGTGCTGAATTAGTTGTCTTCATTTTCACTCAACAGTTTTATTATGTTGCATATAAAAACTACTAATATGTGATGGCTGCACAAAAGCAGTAGACTGGTACAAAATCTCTGGGTAGCCTACTGGTGCTGAAATGCCCAGCGACACTTTGGAAGTGTGTCACTTCAAGTTTTTTATTGCAGTATCGCATATTACTTAACAGACCTCTTTCTGCATAATCATCCTACAAATTGGTTGCAGCAGGTGGTAAAGATTCTCATTTTCCCATAGTCAGCATGTAGCTACTAGCCAGCTGTGGCTATATCTGTATGTCTGTGTGTGTTATATTTAGATTGCGGTACTCCTTATTTTCCTGTTCTGTATTTCTGCATGGCCATTTCCAGTGTTTGGTTGGTTTTTGTTTTTTGTGTTTTTTGGAAAAGAAGGAAGTCAAGAAATTAAAAGTCAGGAAATTCACATTTCTGGAAATGAATGTAAAATGTCAATACACTGTTTAATATTTGACAATGAAGAAGAATGACAAGAATGAAGAACATGGACATCAGTTTATGTCGGTAATCTTCTCTGTGTTCCACAATAATCCACAATAAGTTTACAATAATCTTCCAAATCTAAAAATGAAAGTCTGAATTTGAAATTCTTCTAAACATGACCTATCATTTTCTCTGTTCATGTGGCTTAGGTGTAGTAAAAGTATACTAAGGCACTGCCTTTGCTTAACTCTTATAATCCTCCATGACCTGCCTCTCAGTTGTTCATCTGCCATGTTGTCCCGTCTCTTAAATTTGATGCTGTTGCTGGCTGTAGAACATACAAAGCGTAATCAGTTTACATTGCCTTTTACAGTGCACATGTGAAATGTCAAACATTTCCTTGTGTCAAAAGGTGAAAAGTAATGAAAGACAATATTTGGTAAATGGCCTGTATTTGTATAGCGCTTTCCTTAGTCCCTAAGGACCCCAAAGCGCTTTACACTAAATTCAGCCATTCACACACACATTCACACACTGGTGATGGCAAGCTACATTGTAGCCACAGCTGCTCTGGGGCACACTGACAGAGGCGAGGCTGCCGGACACTGGCGCCACTGGGCCCTCTGACCACCACCAGTAGGCAAACATGGGGTTAGTATCTTGCCCAAGGATATTTGGCATGTAGACTGGAAGAGCCTGGGATCGAACCACCAACCTTCCGGTGAGTAGGTGACCTGCTCTACCACCTGAGCTACAGCCACCCCAATATTTGGGCTAAGTTACCTCTGACATTAAGTAGCTTACAACTTGCTAGCAGCTAAATCAATAAACTGAACTTTTTTCAGCAGCAGCTTCAAGCTTCTGTAATGACAAGTTTCAAGATCTTTGCTTTTTGAGGAACAGTCATCAGGGCAATTAATAACACAGTTGTTTACATTCTTCATAAAGGAAACAGGTTAATCTGGTGTAAAAATGCACTTTTCTCCACAAAATATTTTATTATTATTTGTTTTAAATATTCATCTTGTTACAAAACACAAAGTTCATGTTAAGAAGGAATGTTTAGAATGTGATGGTGCTATAGTGTGTTTTGGATAATGACATGTTTACATTTCATTTTGGGTAATGCCAATGCATCACTGAGTAAAATTGAAAAGAAGAGTAAACTGAAAAGTACTTTGCTATATATTTACAGTACTTGAAGCTTCATAATCTGCTGGGAGGTTTTCTGATACATACAGTAGCAGGAATACATGGGAGAGACTCCCTGTGGTTTAAAGTGGATATTGTTGCATTGTGTACCTGTGTTATCAGCATTTGCCTAACACGACAAAAAAGCTTATTTTACAGTATTCCTAAATATAATGAAAAGTGTAAAAAACTGTGATCTAATTCCAATATTGACTTGGATAATAATTTTTTTTTTCTCTTTTTTTTTATGCCTGTCCTGTTTGGTTCTTCACGGTTCATCATGGCCTTGCCGTATTGGTCCATTTGATTGACCTTTGTTATTTTATTTTATTTTATTTTATTTTATTTAAAGTTATTACAGACATGACAGACATGACTGAGGATAGGAAAGGGAGAAAGAAAGAAAGGGAGGGAAAGGAAAAATAGAGGGGAAGAGGACACATAAAAAAAGAAGAAAAAAATCACCTGGTTCACCTGTTGAGAGAAAAAAGAGAGAAAACAAGCAAAAAGAGAGCAACACAATACACACAACATCATTGCAATAACCTAAATAAATGTAAGTAACCGTAAGTACTAAATAGTGAATGTTACTGTGCAGCACAGAAGACTGACAGCACACAGTCTGCTTTGAGGTAGAAGCCAAGAAAGGTGTAGTTTGTGTCTGTGAGCACCCGTGTGTACACCTGTGTGCATACCTGTGTGGACGGGCACGCTTGTATTCAAAAGGTTTCTCCATGTAACGATCTGCTAGAGGGTGTGGGGAGCCATAGCCCCGTCCCCCAGGGCATGAAGCAGGCATGGAGGAGATCCAGGCCCCAGACATTCAGAGGCCCACCAGAGCGCGAGAGTCCAAGGAGGACCAGTGGAGGGGCACTCCTGGAAGCACTGAGGAGAGCCCCAGATGTGGGGTCACCTAGCAGCCACGGTGCAGAAACAACAGGGGGCTGCAGTGACGTGCCCGTGGGCTCCGCCGGCAGCCAGTCGTGCCAGAGTGGACCGAGCCCCAGGCCCCGAGGTCCGAGGGCCCAGCCCCCGGAAGGGGCCCGACTGAGCCACGGGCACCCGGCCCCGCCAAGCAGCCCCTGGGAGTGAGCCGGTACATACCTGAGCACCCATCCCCGGACACCGAGAACCACCAACGCACCGTCAGCTGAGGGCATCAGCCACCAACAGGGAGTGTGGTGAGGGGAGATAGGCCCCCATACCTGGGAGGGCCTGAGATGTTCCCAGAGAGGTGGAGTCTAAGATCTGACCTGACATATAGACACAGACAAACAGGCACGCATATACAAATACTTGTACTCACCCAGCGTGGAGACAAACAGAAATGGACACTGTACACACACTCACACTCCCCAAACATACTCTATACCCCAGGTCCAGGTACCCTGGTCCCCAGAGGGGGAATCCGCCCCTAGACCCAGGAGATGTTACCCTTTTCCCTGGGGTGGAGACAGGCAGACCGTCCCTGGTCCCATAACAGCAGGGAGGCCCCGCATCCCAGACTCCAACCAGACACCCAACTCCTCCTCCCAGCCCCCTGCCCTGATGGCTAACAGAGAACAGGGATATTAATTTTTAAACAGCAACTTTTCCAGTGTGATTGTGTTACTCCAGCTGAAGAATGAAGCACAGAAAACAAGAAAAAGCAAAGTGGAAAAACAGAACAACAAAGAGTGAGGTGGAATAGAGACAAAGTGTTTTAGTGGCTGGTAATGGAACGTGTGTTATTTGTGTTATTTAGCTGCCTCCTAAACTGAAGAAACCCCGTCCAGATTTGGAACAAGCACAAACACACACAAACACAGACACACACACACCCACACACACACAAAGACCTCAAAACACCTGCCAAATCATGGAACAGGAAAAATGTGACTAATTACATCTCTTTCCAAGCCATTGAAAGAGTAAATACCAAAGAAGAGACATGCATATTCATAGCAGGGCACAGCGGGATTGACTTGGTTGTTGAAAATCCTCCAGAATGAGCTTCTGAAGCGAGGAGAGAGGAAGCTTTTGACACAACAAATTGATGATTATTAGAGCGACAGACAGAGAGACAGACATGGATCAACGGACAGATTCAGAGAATCAGCATGAGTGCCACAAAGAAAGCTGCCTGCTGGTTTCTACGGGATGATGCTGCACTTTAAATATCACACGTGAGCTTTTTGATTTGGTTTAATAGACTGTGTACCCGTGAAACTTTGGCACCATAATTAGCATACCACTGTATTTTTAAATAATTTCAACAATAAAAGCAGCGGAATTAAAACAAGCTCGTACCCTGCTGTTAAGGGACATGAAGGCAGACAGTGTTTCCCACAGCCTGAGAATTTATTTATGGGTTGAATCTTCAGTTAGAGTAACATCAATCTGAAATTGTTAACTATTTTAAATCCTGCAAAACTTCATTCTTAGTGTAAAAACACTTTTTTTGTAAGTTTTTTGTGAGGTGTTCATTTAGCTGTAATGGCTTATAGGTAGCTAGGTGGGCAGTTGGTTATGTAACGTTGGCTGTGCAATTTTCCCATTTGCCAGTTGGGCTTTCATGTTAGACTAGAAGACCAGTCAGTGGAAAAGCATGGCATTGCAAATTAATAATAATGTAATGTAATTATGTTAACGATGGCTCATTTTCAGGATCCCCATGTTAGTGTGACAAGAGCTAAGAACCCACAGAGATTTGAATGAAATTAAAAACGAATGGCTTGAGGGACAGAGCCTAGAGGCCTTAGCAAATGGGGCTGGAAGAACCCTAAAGAGGAGACATGGGCCTGCCTTTCTGTAGGCCTACCACTCAAAGGAGGCATCGTAGGGGTTGGGTGATCTGAACTCAAGTGGTGTTCTGTTATTGGTCTTCCAATATAAGGGTGTCTATAAGTGTACGTGGCATCAGGTCAATTATTGATTTTGTAATCATATGTGCAACTAGTCAGTGTGCTGAACATAAGGGGATGCACTGTTAACCACTTATCACCTCTCTGACAAAACTGCGACAGCAATCTGAGGGAGGCTGTGGATGCTGATGTTGTTTTTCCTTCCCAGTGTTTCCAAAGCGCTTGCTATAGGTGGTCATATGATTGTTAGTATTTTCTCTGTTGTATTATTGTAGGGTCTACCTTACAATATAAGGCACCTTGAGGCAACTGTTGTGATTTGGTGCTGTATAAATAAAATTGAATTGAATTGAATTGACTCCAAACGGACCATATTCCACACCTACATTGTTAACTGTGTTGCAGGGACCTGTGGCTGCAAGGTGGTTAGTGTTTGTTGTGGTCATAACCCCCAAACCAGGTGGTGGACATCAGAGGTGAAGGGAGCCATGATTAGGCTTGGTTAGGCCGTGGGACTTCTGAGATAGCTGGCAGGTACCAGCAGGCTAAGCGGAGTGCAGCACTTGTGATAGATGAAGCAAAAACTTGGTGCAGCAGGAGCCTGTGGAACAAGACTTGTGGTTTCCCTCAAAGTGATTCTGGCAAACTGTAAGTCAAGTTACAAGTTAAAAGTGGTCCTTAACTAACACTGTGTATAGTGTGGGTGGGGGTGCGGTGTTGCTGACTTCAACTGAGGATATATTTGGGTTGTGGAAGTAATACTTAAAGGACCTCCTTAATCCCAATTACATGTCTTCTTTAGAGGAAGCATACTGGGGAATGTGTTCTTTAAGAGGATCTACTCCAGGGTAATGGAAAGGTGAGATGTTCCTTTAGTGGAACGACAAATTCAGGAGGAACAGTGTGGTTTTTCTTTCAAAAGTCTTTTTATTAGACAAAGGTTTTAGTGGAGTGTATAATACAAAGTACTTCAGAATTTTCACACTCTGGTTCCCTCCCCGACCATTAAACAACAAATAACTGGCAGTCAGCTGCTCAACTAAACAAAACATAAAGAAAAATGCAACACACAACCAAACATAAAACAAACAAATAAACAAACAAACAAACAAAAAACAAGGGGGGCGGAGGGCTACTCAGAAATGATAGTTGTGGGCCTTTCAAAGAAATCCAGAAAGTGGGACCATATTTTATAAAGTTTTGTTTTTGACCCACGAACTGTATATCTAATTTTTTCTAAATCCATACAGGACATTATATCTTTTGCCCATTGCGCATGCGAGGGGGGAAAAGAGTCTTTCCACTTAAGTAAAATACCTCGTCTGGCCAGCAGTAATGAAAAGCTTAGTGCTCTGAGTCTGGAGTTGGGCAACCTCAAATTCTGGGGCGCACCAAACATAGCACAGAGTGGCTCTGGTTTAATATGATGCCACAGGACTTCAGACATTGTATGGAAAACAGAGTTCCAAAAGTTGGTCAACGATGGACAGGACCAGTACATATGAAATAATGTGCCAGGAGCACCCCCACACCTTCTACAGGTTTGGTCCACCTCTGGGTATATACGCGCCAGCTTAGCCCTGGACCAATGCCCCTGATGAACTATCTTAAATTGAATGAGTGTGTGTCGATCACACATTGATATATTGTGAACTTGGCTAAGGATAGAGTCCCACAGTTCATCCGTAATATGAAAGTTAAGGTCTTGTTCCCATTTAGATTTGATGGCGGCTACTGAAGAACATTGTAAGTTGGAAATTAAATTGTACAAGGCTGATATTATGCCCCTAGAGGTTGGATTGACCAATATAAAATCGTCTACCGGATTGTCTGGAGTTTTGGGGGGGAATTGTGCTGACATAGTCTGCACATAGTGTCTGACCTTTAAAAAATGAAAAAACTGAGCAGCAGCAATGCCAAATTTGGTAGATAATTGAGAAAAACTTGCAAATTGTCCTTCTACATATAAGTCTGCAAAAGATTTTAGACCCTTTTTTGTGTCAGATGTGAAAAACACTATCTGTCATTGAAGGAACAAATAGGTGGTTTGCTGCATTTGGGCTTTGAAGTGAGAAAGCCCGGAGCCCAAGACTCTTCCTAAACTGAGACCAGATTCTAAGAGACTGCTGGACTACTCTATTATTACTAGGTAAAGGCAAGGCCAGCGGGAGCGATGAGCCCAAAGTTGTGGGTAGAGAAATTTTCCTGCTCGAATACGACTCCATGGTGACCCAAGCTGGTGATGCCGGGTCAAGGTGGTAGTGTCTCCAATACAGCATACACCTGATATTGGCAGCCCAATAGTAATATTGGGATTTAGGGAGGGCTAAACCTTCCACCGGCTTGGGCCTTTGAAGAATAGCTTTCCTCAATTTGGGAGGTTTACCATTCCAAATAAATGAAGTGATTAAGAAATCCAGAGATTTAAAAAAGGATTTGGGAATCAGAATAGGAAGGCATTGAAATACATATAGGAATTTTGGAAGTAGCATCATTTTCACCGAGTTAATCCTGCCCATTAAAGACGAGGATAATGGGGACCATCTAGACAATATATGCTTACACTGTTCCAGCAGAGGGAGGAAATTCTTCTTAAACAGGTGATTAAAATGTTTTGTGACACGTATCCAGAGGTAATCAAAGTGATCTGTAACTATTTTAAAAGGGACATTTACAAGATCTTGATCTCGGACCCTCTCATTAATCATAAACAATTAGCTCTTATTCATATTAATTTTATATCTGAAGAGCTGACTGAAACCATTTAGTATATTAAGCAAAGCAGGTAAGGAGGTGGGCAGGTTGGAAAGAAATAGAAGGAGGTCAACTGGCGTACAGTGAAACTCTATGCTCAATGCCCCCCCTCCATATACCTTGTCAGCCCCCATTGCCATGGACTGCAATTGCTAATGGCTCAGTTGCCAGCACAAAAAGCAAAGGACTTAAAGGACAGCCCTGCCTCGTTCCACGGTAGAGCCTAAAATAGTCAGAGTAGCGACAGTTAGTTGACACTGAAGCTGTGGGAGTGGTGTAAATAAGTTTAATCCAAGAGTAAAATAAAGGGAACAGTGCTGTTTTTGTCCTGAATTGCCTCTTTATCCTTTCGAGGATATTTGAGTGATTGTGGGAGTTTGCTCAACCAGCCTACGTGTGTTTTGTGGATTTGCAGAAGGCATTTGACGGCATCCCTTAGGATATCCTGTAGAAGGCGCCTTGGGAGTAAGGGGGAGTAAGGCCCATTGCTTTGAGCCATTGTAAACCGTTGTGAGAGCTTGGTCCACACTTTCATGTGGAAAAGAAGCAACCAAAAAAACAACATTTAGGAAGAAGCAGCTTTTAATAAAATACCAAATGTTTTCTTTCTGCAGACTAATTATTTTGAAAGGTGAGTGAAAAAACTAAACAAAACATGCTGAATAAATTTGGATTGCTCACATTAATAAGGCTCCACATCCATCACGTTCATAATTATTGCATTAAGTATTCTTTTAAATAGCAGGCTGAGAAATAGTGAAAGCTGCAGGCAACAAACAAGCTGCATGTGGCTGAGACTATAGGGCTTTTTTTGGTGATTATAGACTAGGTGACAGTTGCTACTGATGATTAGTTCTAAAATACGGCCAAGTCAAGACTTGTCATCTTTATAACTTGTATATCCACCTATAGTATATCCTGCAGGAATTGCAACTGAAAATACAATTCTTTTTACAAATGTTTGTAACTGCATGATTAAGTGCTTGATTTTATACACCTGTGGCAAAGGGACTGAAAACACCTAAATTTAGAGACTGAGAGAAGTGACTTTTGTCAACATAGTGTATGTTAGTTAATGTTCTAACTATATATAAGGATGTGCCACTACATTACAATCCATGTGCAAACCTAATTCTGAAAAATCTGGGACTCTGATCACAAGTCTTTTTTCTCCTGTTGCATTTTTCTTTTCATGATGCACCAAATCTTTTCAGATAGTGAGAAGTCTGGATTGTAGGCAGGTAAGTTCAGCACCTGGAGTCTTTATACACAAATGAGCTTTGGTTCAGAAAAGACAGCAAAATTTCTGGATTATGCTCACATATATTTTCTACTTTGTGTGAGTAAGCTTTAATCTGTATTTGTAAATAACACGCCGTACACTGATGGCCTAAAGATCACAAGAATCTAATATTGATTTTCAGCCTTCAGCCTTGTCCCTTGCACACAGAGATTTCTCCAGATTATCTTACGCACTATGTGCTGTAGATGAGGAACATTATTCTGAAATTGTTCCACAATTATTTGCCTTTTTTGCAGATTAGTGAACCTTTGCACATCTTTACTTCTAAGAAACACTGCTTCTATAAGATAGTCTTTTTATACCCAATAATGTTACTGATCTTCTGCCAAGCAAAATGACAAAATATTCTTCATGCTGTTTCTTCTTTTTCAGTCTTTTCTTCCTTTTCTTTTTTGTTTTGTTTGTGCAATCCAATTAAAAAAATAACCTAAGATTTTTCATGAAATAGCAAAATTTCTGTTTAAACATTTGATATGTTTTCTGTGTTTTGTTGTTAAAAATACAAGATTCTAAGTTCTACCAATCACTACATTGTGTTTTGATTTACTTTTTACACAAACCCAATCTTTTGGGAATTGGGTTTATATACAAAACAGCTCTGACTCAAAAATGGTACGCATTTCTGTGAGTATTTCTGTGATGTCAGGCATCTTGGCAGTGGGTTTGGGTCTTTATGAATTGTGCTTGTTATGTCATATCCGACATATTAGTTTGGAATCTGTCTGTAGTCTGTAGCCCAGGTTAACAACTGTCCTTGATGTGCAACGATTTTTAGGTGGGTGCTACATTTCAAAGTAACAGCCACATGAAATCCAAAGACCCAAAGTTTACCAGCAGAACTTTGTAGTGAGCAACAGAATCGATATTATTCAATTACCTGTCACTGGTTCCAGTGACTTCCTATCCTAAGTAGTAATACAGTTCTAGTTAGTCCCAGCAATATCAACCGATAAGAAGTGAACCAGAGACCTACATTGGTAGGTTCGGGGGCTAGTGGTGGTACAAGTTGCAGGTATGTCAGCCAAGATACCATGGCTTGGAAACCTGTGTGGGGTTATTCTGTCTTTCTTTCTTTTTTCTCTTACAGATTTGTGTTTTTTTACACACTTTTTACTTTCTTGTTAAGTTTAGGCCCCTAAGACTGATTAGATTTAACTAACTACTACCTGGGTAAGGTATGAGGTTTAAAAACTGCTTCGTTAGATTCATAAAACAATCGTATTTTGGGGTAAAATATACCTATTCTCAAGCGTAATCGTACTCACTGACAAATTAGGAATTGGAAGTACCTGGCCTGTCTCACTAAAGCCATAAAACAGTGTATCATGGCAGAGAAAATGGAAGGAAATGGGCCACACCAGTATTTTTTGACAAAATGGCATTAACTGAATGAGAATGGGCTGGTGGTTCTAACATTGTGGCTGATTCAAAAATATTGGCACTTCACTCCAAGGCATCACTCCAGTGTTATAGCTTGTGAATCGATGTTATAGTGGAAACTCATATGCACATACTTTGTAGTTTGTGAAAACAGTGATCATATCCTCCTAAGATTATGTCTACTATGTATTATATATGATAAAGGAAATCAACAATTGATGTTTAAAATCCTATAAGAAATCAGGTGGGTCAGAAATGCCAAATGTCAAGAATTTTCCTTCACAGTCTTCTCAATTAAATCGCAAGGGCTAAAAATGTATTTTTACTTGAAGCCTTAAAAATAGCCCAAAATAAAAAATGACTCTTTTGGAGTCTGCTTGTTCAAAAATAAGAGCATTCTAAAAAAAAATCCAAAATACTTTACCATGTGCTTCCTTTTCTTTCCAGGATTGCAAGATGTCCTGCCAGAGTTTCTGCGTGGGCGTTTTGTGGAGGCAGCCCTCAGCTATGTGGCATGCAACTCGGAGGGCGAGTTGCTCTGTCGCAACAATGACTGCTGGTGCCGGTGCTCTCCTCGCTTCCCAGAATGCAACTGTCCTTTTGCTGACATCAAGGTCATGGAGGAGAACCTGGAAAAGAGCAAAGAGGCCTGGAACAGCTTCAACCAAGAGTTCATGGAATCAGGTATGGGTTAATTTCTGAAGTTTCAGAACTGCTTTGGATGAAAAATGCTTCACTTAACGCCTGAATGCATATAAAAGGTTTGTATGGCGATTCAAGAGTCTACTGATAACTAATGCAAGATGTATGTTAGCGGTAAGTCTGCGGTGTGGTGTTTCGCTTTCGATTGTGAGATGCTATATGAGGTCATGTCACTGTTGTGGTTGTGATGAAACCTGTAACACCTATGGGAACAACTGGTCGCCATCCATCGAAAAATATGTTTCACTTCACTTGGATCTTTGAGGTTCAGGTTTGTTTTCCTTCCAGCAGATATGTATGTAACACATATAACACACAGCTAGTGTGAGCCAATCACAGTCCCGAAGACAATTATCCTTCAATGCATTTAGTAAATCTAAAATAGTATTTGAATATTCGTAGACCACACCAGTCTGCTTTAGCACACCGTTTTGGAACCACTATCTTACCCTGTCCAAAACACTAAACAAACATATTTTCTGTTCATATTTGAGCATAATAAGCATTACACTTGAAAATCAAAAATGTTGATGAGTTGATGCTGAATTGTTCTGCTCTTTAAACCTCTTAGATACAAAACAAATATTTATTGAATTAAAAATCCTCAGAGTATTTGTGGTTTTTATGCAGATTCGTTTTCTTTAGTTTTAACATTACTTAGCACAGCTATAACACTGAAAATAAGACTCTTATTTGTTGGCCTTGTATTAAGGTAGGCTTTACAGAAAGGATGAGCTGTGGACAGCTGGACAGGGAGCGTGTTGCACAAGTTTGTTCAGTTCCAGTACCAGATGCAGATGCAGCAGGTGGGGTGGTGATGATTTATTGCTCCAAGCTGGAAGCAGTTTATGTTCAGTAACACTCTGGTTATACAGTGTGTACCTGTGAAGTGTTGCTATGATTATGTTCACAATTAGTCAGTTTGCAAATTTCTGACAGAGCAAGACGATAAGTTGTAAACTACTTGGTTCACAGCTCAGTTAATGCAAAATTCGTTAACAGCATGATATACTCACTGGACTCTTAAGTATGTACTTCTTGTTAGTAAGAGGTTGGATCCCCTGTGTCTTCAGAACTGCCTTAATTCTTTGTTGCATAGATGGGGGATTTTGGTCAATTTGGTCTATTGGTCTGAGATCTGATGACTGTGCAGCCATTTGAGTGGAGTGAACTGACAGAAGTGGCACCCATCTGCTCCAAGGTTTAACATGTTGTATTTTCAGAGATGCTCTTCTGAGAACCAGAGATGTTTTCTGGCGACCACTTGATTGTAGGAAGTGGTCATTTGAATGTTTGCCTTCATTTCAGATCAAACCAGATTGTGTGTGTGTGCTGACATATAGGTGGAAATTGCTCTTTAAGTGACATTATGTAGCTAAACAGCATTTTTGTGCATTCACTTAGCTTCATTTTGACAGCACCCGACTTTGCAAGGTTTCTTCTCTTTTCTTTTTGCTGGGTGTTAAGTCTTTATAAAGAGGCACTGACACAGAGCACAGAAAGGAGGAAGATGTGTAATTGCGTGGCTTTTCTTGTTTTGCTGACTTTATGGGTTTTGTCAGGAGCTTAACTTTGTGTTGTTTGTCATAAAATATGAGCCCTTTAGTACATCTGCAGCTCTGTGTGTTGAGTAACAAGCTAAGAAAATATCAGGAAATGCTCCCCAGTTTGTAACACACCAACAAAGAGCAGACCAAAGCACAGGCAGGCATAGATTGCTCAGCCACAGGCATGACTGCATTCAGGGGATCATCAAAGTTTTATCTAATTTTAGGGAACACTCACAATCCAATTTCACGTTCAGACACTCGCAGCCACCTAGCATGAGGTGAGTTGGGATGAAAAATGAATGCAGAAAAAAGAGAGCAGGCTAATCTACATGGCAAATATTGTTTGACTTTCAGAGCTTTAAGAGCAGGTGTTAGTATTCATTGTCTCTGCCTTTTTCTCTCTCGCTAGTTTTTCTGCAACTTTTCACTCAAACACAAACACACACACACACACAAAGTGGATTCTAGCTTCTGGGGGTGTCTAGGAAGTTGGGCTGAATCTCGTCTGCTGGGACGGGCTGATAAATTTATTGTGGCGAGAGGAAAACAACTGGGAGGATGGTGTGTGTGACAGATTGCTCATGTGTGTGTCAGAGAGACAGAAGGAGGACATAGAAGAGACTAGATCACTGTGTGTGCCAAACAAAAGAGGAGAATAATACCCTCGAACCTCAGCCAATCACTATTTGGAGACCAAAGTCCCAAAGCTAGGTTGATAGCTAGCTACAATCACACACATCACAAGAGCTCTCTGCTCTAAGGCTCTTCTCTCTCTCTCTCTCTCTCTCTCTCTCTCTCTCTGATAGATCTTATGCAAGGTTTTGGGAGGCAAGATGTCCCAGGAAGGTGTGAATAAGTTGGAAAATCACACCTTTGGTTTTGTGAAATTGGAAAACACTACCAGCTTCAAGGCTTAGCACCAGATCCTCTAATACCTTGACTGCATGGTGTGTTTATGAAATTGAAGTGACATATTTGTAATACAAAGTGCTGTAATTTATGTGTCCCCTGTCACAGGTTTAAAAGTTGGTACAGAGTGGTTTTGCCTTGATAGAATATTGCTTAGTTTTATTTTTCTCAGGGTTTGATTGGCAGTCTTTTGTGACAGTACATACACTCATAAATAAACATATATAATCATATTTCCACAAACAGTGACCAGAGGCTTTATTTTCCCCAACCACAGAAGATGAAGGCTAGGCCTTATAAGACTCTACTTAAAACCAAAATGTAATTAGTGGTAGGATTTTAATTCCCCCCTGTTTAATCATTTTAGTTGATCATATGTTGGTCCAGGGTTTTTCTTTGATCTACTCTAATTTGCCCTCTTAAACTCAGGACATCATCATTCCAACACTTTCTGTATCTGTTTCAAATTTAAAGCCCTCTAGTAGTTTACTGAGGTATCTCCAGACTGGAACAGCCAGATGAGAGTAATGGATGACAAACCAAAATAAATCAGAGTGAAGGAATGAGATATCACCACTGTGTTATTGTGAGCACAACACAGCACGATTACATTGCTGAAATTATTTAATTAGAAGCTGTTTAAGGCATCTTAGCTGGTAACCCTGACCCTAATGTAAAAGGTTTTGGATGTGTTTTAGTTAAAATGATGGCTTTCATTGGTCCCTGATTGCCAAGATTTCTGACAACAACTTAATAAAAACAATAATTCTATATTCTGATTGCCTTGGGTTAGGGCTTCATTTGCCTATAGCAGAGCTAGTATTGGGGTTGTCAGCAGTAATGACAGTAATGAGAGGGTAAAGGAAAGAAAGTTGAAATTCTTAAAATTGTGTTGCAGATTCTTGACATAGTCATAGTCAGTGATCTCCAAAATTGTTCAGTCAATAACACCATAGTTAACAGAAGACTGATATTTTATTATTATATTTGGTGACATGTCTCTCTTTTGGGAAATTCCTGCCCTTCATCAGAATATTGAAGGTGGTGTGCAGCAACAGGATGGCAACACAAAACAAAGCAAGCACTGATGACAACAGACATGACACTGATCAGGTCAGATACAAAATTTGATGTGCGGCCATCAGCCAATCCACTGTGGTCACATTTCAGTTTGACTTCATGGCCTTTTGATTTGATCAGAAAAGGGAAATTTTTGTAAATCCCCAAAACCCAAAAGTCAACACTGAATAAGTTTGTGTCATTGTGCCCAATGTTCAGAACTTTTCTGCTGAGGGAAACCGAAGAGTCTCAGATAAAAAGAAGCAACTGATTCCCTGTTTTATATTTCTGGGCAATTTATGTGGGAATGATTCCAAGCAAACTACAATGTATATATAATGTAAGTACAGGGCTGGTCACATTAAGTTAAAATGAAATAAAATGAATCATTCATGTATAAAAGCAGTTTTGAATAGCTTGATATTCCTCCCAGCATTACTATAAGCAATCAGAAACCTCCCAGTGATCCATGACTTTAGAAGATAATTAACTGAGCTGAGCCAACACAGGTGACACAACGCTACAATGACACACAGGGTGAAGTGCCAGCCTTAAGAGCCAATTTTATAATGAAATTCTGATAGGGTTTAGAATTAGCATATCATAAGAATGTTCCACTCAACAAACAATCCATTAAGCTGGATCTTTACGGTATTAGCACAGCTGATGTGAGGAATGCGAGTTCTCGGCCCACCATATATGTTGCAGGGAGTTAGGAAACGAATGAGGTCACTCATACATGAAACATAAGTTGGAGCTTCTTGGTAATTAAGATTCAATTCCCTGCTCCAAGGGTGGATAGTAGGCAGTGTAAACTCCCTACCGAGAGAAAGTCAGAGTTTAAAAGAAAAAAGGAAAATTGTTCAAGTAAGTCTTTCATCTGTGTTCAGTTCAGGTGAGAGACTGTCACATGACATGCAAATCAAATTTACAATCATTCTATTTAAAAAAAAAAAAAAAAGGAAACAATTGAATTCAAAGTCCAGTTCTTTTGATTTTGGTTGCCTACACTAACTACAAAGTTTCGGCACCAGAAGAATTTCCAACTGCATATGGAGGTGGATGCAACTGTTTCATGTACATTGTGCTTGCGCTCTACTCACTGACTTTTTCACCTGTTAATCTGACATTGCACTCCAAATGACTTCCTAACAAGAGAAAAACACTGAGGGCCATTTAGAGGTAAAAGCAGCCTTCAAAGTCTAATAAAATGTGCAGAATATCTGTTCTCATGTACTGAGTGGCTGTGGCTCAGGAGGCAGAGCAGGTCATTAATCACGAGGTTGGTGGTTTGATTCCTGGCGACTTCAGTCTATGTGTTAAAGACACATTAGCACTGAGTATCTTTCTTTTTCCTTGAGAAAAAACACATCATTGATTCTGATGTGTTCATGTGAGTGTGAATGCTAGCCAGAAAGCACTTAGAATGTGTGTGTGAATCACTGGCATAGCTTTGTGGGAATGAGACAGTTTGTGTGAAACGATTTCAGAGCTTAAGTAGAAAAGCATCATATAAGAACCACTCCATTTACTAATTACAATTAAGCATATAGTATATTGAAAAAACTTTTATCTACACATTATACTTGAAGAGACTGTATGCCATGAATCTCCTGCATACAGCTTTTGTGCTGATGTTAATGTTAGAGTAGCTGGCAACTTTCATGCCCAGTGCAGCTCAACACATGGTGACTTTATATGTTTGGGCACTTTGTTCCTGAGTGGATGCGGTTCCTAAACACTGCCACTTAACACCACTTACAGTTGATTATGGAACATCTAGGAGGGAATCAATTTCATGAAGTGACCTGACCTGCAGTGGTGGCATCCTGTTACAATACCACAAGTGAATTGCATGAGTTCTTTAGAATGTGTATAACATGATCTGGCTGACAACAACAACAAAAGTGACAAAGCACCTATAACTTCTTATGTAAAAAACAACTAAATACCAGGTTTGGGAGCATTAGATATATCTCAGTATGACATCATTTGAAATGTTAAGCAGACATAAGAGACAACAAAGAGCGTTACCACTATGCTGGTACAGAAATTTCTTTCGTAGGGGCGGCATTGGCAATGTATTTAATAATGGTTAAAGTTTTAGGATGAGGGTTAAATTTTTCATCAGAAACAAAGAAAATACAAACTGGTGGTCAGTGTGGTACAGTACCTATGGATGCCCAATGGACAAAAACAAACACCAACATGAAAGAAAGACAAGAAACCAAAACAAAACTTCAGCATGTGAGTGTCTGAGAAGACGCCATTCACAGCACAAGATGAGTAATTTATGTTTCTTGGTGGTTGGTAAACCATTTGCTATGCTTGATTCAGCATTGAAGCAATGTGCAGAGACAAGTTTCAACATATGGCTGGAAGAAGACAACAAAACAGACTAAACTGCAACCAAGAGTGTTTCAGACAACACTGAGAGTTCAGTAAGGAGGGATCATTGGAAGGAACTGATCATCATACAGCAGAATGGAATCCCAGCAGTGATAGGAATTAGGCCAGGATCCCGTGGAGTCTAGAAGAGTTGGAGATCGGAGGAGGTGAGTTGCACCAAGGCATCTGCAAGAAAGAAAGACAGATGGGCAATGAAATTTAAAGTACAGGGACTGGAGGCTGATTGGCTGGAAGAACATAGTCAGAAAGATGATTGGACTAGACCAGTGATGTCAGCAATGAGCTTGACAGCGTGGGAAAGTGGAAGGGGTATAAAAGTTAGATTAGCCACCAAACATCTGGGAAGCAGACAGATGTGTGACTACTGATCTTTCTTACTGAACTTTTGCATAAGGTTCATTTTAGTCATTAATGCTGCATCATGCTACATTGTTTGAATGATTTTACTACCAAAAATCAAGATTCTAAACTTAAGCGTACGCACTGAAATCTTACTTGGTTTGACAGTGACTCATTTTGAAAATTGGACTCAGAAACATTGTAAGCCCACAATATGTTGCAAAGATGTAAAAGCTTAGCTTAAAGGCATCCACATAAAATGGTGTACAAGAGAATGACAGCTGAGTAGTTTTTAGGACCCGTGTCTCTTCAGATAAGAGGAAACACAGCACTGCAGCCCGTTGAAAAGACAAGAGCCTCAGCAAACACAGAAGAGGCTTCAGCAACCAGTACTAACAGAGACTCTATACGTCATCACTTAACCAGCATTATGAGTCTTATCAAGTAGTAGCACATTGCTTTTTATTTTGTTTTATTTACTCATTTTAATTTTAATTTTACTGTTTGATGTTGCTGCTGACAATTCATGAACCAAAGGCGCTGTACTGATATTGGTGTATACTTGTCTGCAGGCTGTCTATATTTCTTGTGGAATATGATGAAGGCTTATCAGATTAAACTGAGATGGCAGATGTTACATAAAAGCTGCTACCATAATAGTTTATATCTTATTTACATTTACTCCTCAGTAACAGGCTCATTACCAAACTTCAAACCTTTTTCCATATTGCGGTATGGTTTTCTTTCTCCAAGCAGTACAACCTCTGAGAGCTGTTGGCATGGCTGCAGACTCTTATCCTGTCTTTGTTTAGCATAAGTGGTGCTTACAAGCTGTATGTTACATATTTCTTTTCATTAGTGGACTAATAATGAAGCACTCCATATCGAGAATAGGAAGAAGAAAGACAGAAAACCATTTATACATAAGTTACCATTGTGAGGACATGCTGTACCTGCTGCATCAAAACACCAGTCACAATGTTAATTGGATATGGTGTGCTTGCTGAGCCAAGTTGGTAGTAACCATTAAGTGGGCTAGAAATACTGAGAGGAAAAGTACGACACTGACTAGATGGTTCTTTACCAAAGAAAAGGGTTTTTTTTAGTATGTTTGAGTCGTACACACACATCAAACACAATCTGGCTGTCCACGTGGCAGGATGCACGTACACTGCAGAGCGAGGCTTCTCTAAAAGGAAACCTTCTCTGTTTAAGTATACATAAGCAGAGAAACCGTGTGTGCGATTCAAAGCTCATCAACAAGGGACACCTTTAACTTCTGGCAGAAGCACAACAGCATCTACTTGGAGTCATTAACTCGTTTAAGTGCTCTGCATGGTAACACAGAGTAGTGGCAAAGGAATATGAAGTCATTTTAAGAGAACAGATGCTTCCTGTGGTGCAAACACTATTTCTCTTCAAGGCTAGATTTCAAATGGAGTCTAGTTTTAACTGTGGTCAAATATAACAACAGCGCACTCACAAATACCAGTTTACTGCAGTTCTTTCATTCACTGGCAGATGGCGGAGTTCACAAAAAAGCTAAGCTAGAGCTCAGGGTTGATGGGTGGGTCAGCAAAATGTGTAATTTTTAAAAATTTTACTTGAAAGCGGGGATAATGGATGAAAACTAAACCACAGTTTTCAGACTTTTACTCAGTGGTGATCAGAATTTAAAACCATATGCAGATCTAAATATCACTTTATTTTATGAGCTTGTAGTGAGAACTGCAGTGGTTTTTGCATTTTCTCAGTAATTCGCCATCAAACCTTGCAGGAAATTGAAAGCAGCACAGAAAACTGTCAGGAAATACAGAGAACTGATGTGGACTTTAAAAGAAAACACATATTTGGTAATTCACCCAATAGCACCTTGCACACTGGAGGTTTTTATATGTGAATAAAAGCGCTGTGAGCTTTACACATACAAAATAGGAGGATGTTAGTGAAGTTCATGTAAAAGATGCTAGTGTCAGTAACAACATGGCTTTTTTGGATTTTACACAAAGAATCTCAAAGTAATTCCATTTCCTGGGTCATTATGAGACCAGCAACGGTGTCAAAAGTTTCAGGCATTCTTTACTTTTTTACCCAAGTGAAAAGTAAAAAAATTACAGGCTTACTCAAAGTGAGAAAGTAAAAAGTAGCTCCTTGAAGGACATTTTTACTAGCTATTTTTGTGCAACACTAGCTGATCCTCATGCCATATTGATATAATTTTGCTGGTGGGGAACCCCAAGATTGGTTATAGTGGGTCGGTGTGGTTAAAGAATCACAACTCACAATAATTTCTGTTGTGAGCTCCAGTACATTTTCTCTGCGTAGAGGCTGTGATCAGCTGACCTGTGCTGCTGGAACTGTGAGCTTTACTGCACGTGATGTCACCCATCATGCAACCTTGAAATAGCATGATGTTAGTAGACCTCAGTTTATTTTGAATGACGTTTCACAATATGAAAAAAACATGACTTCACTTACACAATACACAATGTTGGATATAAAAAATGAGACCATTATACATCAGCTTTAAATTTACAGTTGATCAAATGCCAGTCTTTACCTTTAAATACAACCTCTCCTCCTCTTCTGCTCCCTCATTTTAGGCTCAAATCAGTTTGATGTTTGTCTGAAGGGGCAAGTAAAAAAAAAGTTCAAAGTTCCCTCAAATGTGTTAAACCTAAAGTAACGTGCCTGTTTTGAAAATGTAAGGATTAGAAAGTTGTCAGAAAAAGTAAATACCCATGCAATATAGAGATACCTGAAAATTCTACTTAAGTACACCAAATAAGTATTTGTGCTTTGTTACTTCTCACCTCTGGAAATCAGTAAAAAAGAATTTAACCGTCCTGAAAATCTAAAAACCACTAAACTTGGCATCTTTCCCCTTTGCTGTAGAACAAGTAAGCAAGCATTATTTAATCATCATCTTCTTGTTACAATAGGCAGACATTAATTACTGATTAATCTATAAATCCTGATTATAAAAGTGTGTCTCTTTTTTTCTGTCTGTACACTTGTAATCTTCCTTTCAACTTCTTCATTCTGCTTCATATCGCTCCTCTTGTAATTTTGTAGCACAGGACAGATTGCCTAATTGTCTCTCTTCCTCCATCATGTTAATGAAAAAGAATCCCTGCAAGCTAACAGGAATCTGTCTGATCATTTGTACCACCTACAAATAATCCTGGCATGGATTCCACTCAGCGCTATCAGGACCCCACTGTTTTGAATCTCTGCCCATTTCCACCTTTATTGCTGTCATAAAGCATGCTGTGTCGAGGTGTAGATGTAGCACATGCACTTCCTGGATTTGTCAAAACAAAAAAACAAGTAGAGATTTTTTTTTTTCTTTTGAAGATGGATAGAAGGATGTAATCTGAAGATTTGGCAACATTTACCCTTCCTCCTAATTTAATCTTCCTCATTTATTTCACAGGAGGAAATGTTTGGCTGAGGTAGTCTTTGCCTGTGCTATTAGTACCTTTTTCTTTTGTCCCTCCACCTGTGCATCTC